>JAABNY020000034.1:12363414-12383506 GCA_015164015.2 Brevimyrus niger
ATCCCTCTCATACATCCCCACCCATCATCTAATTTAATACTTTCCACGCACCTCCACTCTTACGCTCCCCACTTTTTTTCCTACCCCCGCACCAAGATACCTCCCCCCCCCCCCCCCCCCCCCATTTCCCCGAGTCTCTAGACTGAGCACGCTGGCCCCGGTTAAGGTCGACAGTTTCTATCTCTGTGCCATTTCAGCTTTCCACACAGGCACACATGCTTCCTACGTTTTTGGTCCTAGGATGAAACCTATCAATGATAATGTCTCTAGGTGCTTCAGACTGTTCCTTGACCCATGTTGGGCAATGTTATTCACACCAGGGAGAAAGTATTGCTCTTTGGGGTTCAAATTATTCTTCAGAACAGTCATGTTGTCAGCTCTCAGTATCTTGTGTTCTGACACAATTATGGGACTCACAAACTAGACAGGAAAATTAGCTCAGTGTAAATGGGGAACCGTTGAACCTTTAGTTTGAGGAATTTGACACTTGAGGCTGTTGAGTGATTATTGCCAAATGAATTCACATCAATGGTCAACGGACAACTCATCAGACTGTGTTGCATTTTTTTACTCGTTGGTATTTCTCAATCTGTTTTGATGCACTCAGCAAATCCGCTCTCCAGTCATGCAGTTCATATATGACACTCTTTACGATACTCTGCATTGTTGAGGTATAAACAGTAACGTTGTACATTACACAGCTGATTCCGCTAGTTAGCCAGCTGCCGTTGAGAACAAATTTCGAGTTTGTATCTGACACATTTGCATATGAACATCATTACATCATGCAGACAGAATACAAAGCACCTCCTTTTCACCTCAAAACAAAAGGCCCCGTGTATTTCCATTTAGCCTGCCTTTTTAGATGCTGGTTTGTTACACAACATTAAGGGTCCTTTATTCCCTAGAAAATTCTTCCAAACAATGCTGACAAAATCCATTTCTGCTTCTCTTTCACCTTTTTTCTCGCCTGAGCAGGGAACTGAAGGCTTTGATAGGTTTGAGAGACAGATATTTTCCCCCTGGTTTGTTCTTTGGCTCGATTGACCTTTGTTCCAATGCTTTTCACCTCTGTAGAGCTCTCTATGCCTGAATTGGACTTCCCACTGTCACACAGTAGAACTTCCTCCAGGTCTACTGAATACTGTTCACTGTCTGCTGACTGAATTCTTTCTCTGAGCATTCTGGCTATTTTGACAAACACATAGTGTGTAAACGTGGGTTGGCAGCTCGACTGGGTGGTATGTGTGTATGTGTGTGTGTGTGTGTGCGTGTGTGTGGTGGGGGGGGGGGGGGTTTGGAGATGTGCGGTACACATATTCAGTACACAAACTTGTTATGTACAATAACAGCACCCTCTAGAGTCATGATAGTAGTCTGATAAGTTCCCTGTACTTGGAATTCAGGTTCTTAGCATAGTCTGTGAATTCCTAAAAAGTCCCCCCCACCCCCCCCCCAATTAGATTAACAGAGCAGTTACATAATGCGCAGTGGAGGAAAAGACATGGAAGTTAGCAGCTATTTGATAAAGCTATTTTCTAATTATAATTTTCATAGTTCTTCATCAGGCATTTATATAGTTAAAACAATTTGAAATGACACAGTGAAAAGTTTTTGTCAAACAGATTTCATGTCATGGAATGAACCACAAGGACATCCTTTAGCCAGGCAGAGGATCGATTTATGGAGACCCTTCCAGATCGATGGTGGACCACTGGGCCAGAAAGGTTATCTTTACCACCCATAAACAAATATATTCGACTTAGATCTTCACCTACATTAATGATGAGGATACAATCCCAAGACGTCTACATAAAAACAACATTAAGCTGACTAATCAAAAAGCTTAGAATGACTAACGTGCAACAAGGCAGCAATGTGATGTCATAATTTTCTCTAATTTGACAAGTTCTCAGCAGAGTCCAACCTTCTGCCAATTTATTATTCTCAAAGGAAGAAAATGGTTTCCTATATTGTTTTTTGTTCTTATTCCCCCCCGAACTCATTACGAATGCAGTCACCGTGCCAGCATTCATGCGTGTCCTGCCTGCCACTTCAAGAAAATTGCACCTACTGCGATAGCATAGAGTCGCATGAGGATTGTGTTACCGCTGCTGCATAATTGCCAGAAGGGTGCAATAGTCCTGTCAGCTGAAAAGTGAAAACTAGGACACGTGCAAAAAAATGAAGATGAAGATCCTAATGCAGGGTTTACCCACGAGTAAGCCGGAATTAACAGAGGATGAGGGGAAAGCCACCCAAAATGAAGATTAAGTTCCATTACAGAAACATTACCATGAACATTGATTTTATCATATTTATTATACTGAGATGAATGTTTGGAAGGAGGACCTCTTACAACCAGACACTTGATATGGTTTGACACCACATTCCTAACTGAAAAAGGTAATCTACCCTTTAATGTGCTCAGATTGTAATTGATAGTTATTGATATCTCTGTAAAAAAAATGTAACCATTAAAAGTTAAGGTTCTGCAAGGATAATAAAACCAGAATTTTTTAATCTGATTTACATTGAGTGTTCCCTCTCCGTCGAGAAAAGGCTGATACGCGTTTCAAGCGACAGAGTGACATAAAATTCCGTACAGAGCAGCAAGTCCTATAGGGACTGCAGCAAGTGCAGGAATTGATTAGAGCCACAAAAGCACTAAGCTCATCCTCACCACAGTAAAACAAGAGGGCAAAAGTCAGCGGCCATAATACTGCTGGCACAAGGCATAGACTTTATTCTGGGCAGCACAACCGCCTCGAATACTCGCTGACAGCCTGCCTTGGCATGTTCTCTGCATGACACAGGGGAAACTTATCAGAGCAAGAATACAACCCTTATTACACCGTGGCCCTCTGGCTAATGTGTATTGCATCTTGTTTGTGGGATTTGCCAGCTTAGCTGATATGGTGATCCGCTCGGTGCCGCAGAGCCCTTCTGTCTCTCTGTACCGTCGGGGACGTCACCCGGGGGAGCCAATGTTCCCCCTCCTGATGTGGTCAGCACTATGTTTGTGCTCTGCTAGGGCCCCAGTCATGTATCATCACTGTCACTTCAGATACTGCAGACGTTGGCGCTGACGTTGCCCCTTTCGCCACATCAACTCTGCTGCTTGTGAACTAAAATATATAATTAAAATGGGTGCTTTTGTATACTGGGCATATAACAGGCTCTTGTTCACTGCATTGGGGTAACGGTGTTGTAAAAGACGCTATATAAAAATCAAATGCATTATTAAACAATAACTGAGAGCAAAAGCAGTCAAAATGGGCATTAGTCAGCTTGGTTTAGTCATATCTGAAATATTCAGATAAACAGCAATAAACGTCTTCTTAATTCCATCCATCCATCCATTTTCAAAAACGGCTTATCCGATTTAGAATTGTGAGGGTCTGGAGCCCATAACAGAGGCTACAGGTTCAGTCTACTTCATTCAAAAAAGAAATTTTTACAAAAAAAAACTATGACACCAAAACAAGTAAGAGATTCTACTCTATGTGTCACTCTATGGAAATGATAACTGCACTAAATATTCTTATTTTTTTGTCTTTAGGAAATAATTCGGTTGTTGATTTTGTCTGCGCATTTATGGACAATATAATTTTTTTATCGCATGCAATAGTTGACAAAACATATCTTAATTTCCTTTGTCGATGAGCTTCTTGTGATAAGATAGTAAACAAGGTGAATGAGTTCACGGACCTTGTTTCTGTAAATGTAACAGGCCCAAGTCCTGCTGGGGTTTATTGTAGAGCAGCGATTCTCTACCCATGGGTCGGTACCCAAAACTAGCGAACACTCGACCAATCCAAGAAGCCAAACCGGCAGATGCTTAATTTAAAATTCACTGGCACATCCAATCAGATTTGTGTGATAGGCGTTGATTGGCGTAAACTGCAGCGTGCACTGCGCGCTTGATCATAGCGTTAATTTGAACCTATACAGTTGTTACTGAGTTGGCATGGTAAAAAATAGGTTGTGGTACAGAATAGGTTATGGTCCACTGTTGGGATGCGTGAATTGTTCCTTGCTGGTTCAGCTTACCTGGGCCCAAATTTGTCCTTCCAGCTTTATTCTGGGATGTGACTTTAGGATGGGCACCAGAAAAAGGTCTCCCCAAAATGGTATAGTGAAGTGATGGTGGCTGGCCAATTTAAGTCACCATGCAAAAATTTGTCATCGAGAATGGGAGATAGGGAAAAGTTTTTGGTTTATTGTGTGTTGGTTTTTCTACCCTGGTTGTGAGTATTTTTAAGGAACCCTCATGTTTTGCATTGCCCTTGTATAATAACATAAATTGCCCAGACCCTATGATAACAGTGAGTTCTAGGACTATTGGAAAACACTTCTTTCCATATGCATTATTAGAATAAGCCTGTCCATGTCTGGACATTTTAGATGGTGGACTGAACTAACCTAGCAATGGGTCTCTCAGTATTGTAGCTGGTCAAATAGCACCTTATGTTCCCTTGTGAAATATTAATTCTGCTGCAACATGAGTCTGGATGAACTACACCTGCTTCAAAGTAAACCTGATCCTGATCATTATGATGGATTAGAGATTACTTTCTGCACAGTGGGCAAGATAAATAACAGACTCTGTATCCTCACCAGGGTAAATGGAGGGTAGAGTGGAACAATGGGTGTGGATCCGACTACAGTAATGGAAAAGGACATTCCTTTCTGGTGGAAACGCAATAGTTAGCGTTGCTGTATAATTAAAGCATGAGTCCCCTGAGCATTTGCGGGTTAAGCTGACATAATGTTTCTGCATATCTGTTCTGGTGAACATTGCTCAGTCCACTGAACGAACTTCAATTCCATCCGAAGTACTGCAGTTTGTTACTGGTAATAGCAAACACTGCCATCTACTGGTCCGAGGACGTACTGTGTTAATCACGCAGGACTGAAACGGGAATTCCGGGCCTAAATAAAGCTTATGTTCTGCAGGGAGTTCCATACCTACAGAAAAGGATAGCTGCCACGTCACTTGTTTTTATGCTGATTGTATCCGATAATCGCACATTACCCATAATTCCTTTGAAATGAATACTTCCCTCTCCTCCCTTCACTGAAGTGCATTTTTTTGAGTTAACAATTGGCGGACGGAAATAACTCCGTCTTCTTTCTCTTAGCGGGTTTCCCTGGATTAGTAAAGTCAGTAGACACCTCTCTGACTCTGGGTGAGAAATTTTGAACGCACAAGAAACATTTCACCGGCTGCCCTTTCGGAAAGATGTTTGAGGATGTGTTGGCGCAGCTGCAACGCATATGAGTAAAAAGCCAACACCCTCAGAAAACACAGAATATGTTTCCCCTCTTTGTTAATGTCGTAATGTGGCTGGGTTTAGAAAAAAAAAAACATTTATTTTTGTTTCCAGCAACAATGGACGGTGAGGTCTGATAATGAGTTGTTTTGACCATATGGATTTGCGGATCAACAAACACCTAGTTTGCCCCCCTCCTCCCGTGTGTCATCCAATCTGACTACCACGTATCTTTCACCTGGGTGTTGGTCAGGGGGTGGGGTCTACATATTGTTTTATTAGTGGTCGCTGAAATCAGTAAAAGTTTTTTTTTAATTGTCAAAACCATTTCAGATTTTTATTTTCGTTACGTTGTACACTTAAAATTCGTTTTAGTTTTATAGCTGCTTCCCTTATGTAATGGATGTCGCAATGTCAAGTTTTTAAAGCATAATCAGTTGTATGATACATCTTCAGCAAGTTTTCCAGACGCGAAACACAGGATTACAGACGTGTAAAAAGACTAGCCTACGTGAAGAATATTTATTTGAATAATTCCTTTTTTATTTTAATCACTTTACTCTAATTCTTTATGATGCTTTTTAGCGGGACACGGTTTTATTTTATGGCGGCTGCGATGGACTACTTGAAAGTGCAGAGAATTCACAAATTATGTCGATATTAATGATAGATGGGTGTTTTGTATTTATCGCATCGATACTTCATGCTGTTTATAGTAGTCCTACATTATTTGTGTGCCGGATAACGAATGACTCTACATGTGAAGCTGCCTCTTGCGGAAACGTGTATTTTATGTTGTAATTCGTGTTCATTTACATAGAAAGGCTTCATAAATTCGAGCTCGCGGCACTTCGCACGTGCTTGAGCAGCCGAACAGTGTTTCTCCCTCCTTCATACATTCCCGCTCCCATGTTAGTACTGTTGCCACACTTTGTAATTGAGACGTGCCTCTCCTGTACCCTCTCTTTTCTCGACACTTTTCCTGTCCCGGTTTCTGTGATGTGCTTCGGTTTTCATCCGTTAATTGCAAGTTCAAATTGTTTAACATGAATCAGTATTAAACATTGCTAATGACTAAAAATGTTACTACTTCTGGATGAACGAAATCACTTTTTAAGTAATCGAGGCGCCAAGGCACAATCCCTTTGGAATTTTGTTTCGTTTTGTAAGACACGGACTGAGAACGGTCGGGAAGCGCTGGGATTATACATTATTGGAATGGCACCAGCCTCGCGTACAGGTACGTGTGGTCTCTTTGGATATTTCCCCTTTTAAGAGTTACAAAAGTAGCATAAAACGCACTCCTCATAGTGTTATTATCCCCTTACTGAAAAACTAAAAAGGTCTTCAAAATACTATCCAAGATGTTCCATTTGTAGTCTACATGTCTGAAAAAGAATATGCAGAATCTGAGATATACGGTATATAACTTGAAATATATGATTATTGCAAGCAAAAAATAATATGTGTTAAGCGTGAGCTCATCGCAACATTTCAAACTCTAATTTACAATATAGCAATGTGTTGAACCTCGAGGCAAAGAAATTAAGCGGTATAATGAACTAATATTTTTAGGGCAATCTTGTGCACTTTTCAAGAACACTGTCAAGTTTGCATTGTCCATTACTGAGTTGCACGTTGATCCAGACGACGGTTTATTTGTATTCTCAATATTATTGTCACTTTAAAAGTGTAATTGGGTGAAACATGTTGCATTTACTACTTTAAAAAGTGCAACACTCTAGTGGGTAATGCCTGTATCCCCTTTGAATTACGGTGTTATTGTGCTGCGCGTGAAGGGGGGTACCCCATTAGGCTTCATTTCTTAGTGTTGATCAGCTTAAGCAAAAATTCTAAACGGATTACACCGGGAAGAATTTTACAATATCACAGCCTACCCCAAACAATTCTGTCCGCCTGCAGTTCTTTTAATTGATCCACCCTATTACAAAATAATATTGAAAACAAACGATGGCACCAAAAGAAAAATAAAGGGGAAACCTATAATGACGAGGCTATGGTTCAGGATCGGAGTCTGCTAAAATTGATTTTAAAAGAAGTTTGAATAATATGTAAAAAGAATGGGCTTGAAAACATTGATTTAAATATTTAGTGGAGTACTTCATGTCAAAATGACTGTTATAAAGACTTATAAAAGTGATCAGTATTAGCCTACTGGTGTTAGACTGTTTCCCCACGAATGTTCGATTGTTTTTTTTTTTTTCTTATCAAACTCGAAGCGTGAGGTTAATTCCTTATCGTTTACATCATTGTAGGCCTCAGGGAGCGTGATGCATTTTCATCATCCTAAAGAACGGAGAGTAAACCCACCTAACAAATACTGTACATTAATAGCCAGTCTGCAAAACCTATAACAATTAAAGAGACGCGGCGAAATGAGCGAGACCCATTTACTAAATCATCTATATGTATAACGTAACGTTTGTCAAACTCTATCATTTCTTTCTGGAAAATAAAGGTTGCAGGTATATCCCTACATTTGTCTGTTCAAAGTTTAATTAAAAATGAGCATAACTGGCATCATTAGAGATCCATAAATAGGCCTAAATATAATTATGCGCACGAATTAAAAGTTACATTGATGTGAAATCGTTTTTACGGTTTCTGTGAATGATTCTAAACGGTTTCCCACCCAATAATAATAATAATAATAAATTAAGTTAAGTAACAGGAGAGACTGCATTGAGAATTTTTATTAAATAATTTGAGATGCAGAATGGGAACCTTTCCTAAAGTATGTCTATTTTAATTTACTAATTTATTTAAGTTGTAGACCTATGTTATATTTTTGTGCGAATATCAGTTTTAGAATTAATAATGCGAGGAGGGACAGAATAGTGTGTTTCTCTGGCGGTTGTCTTGGTGTTTGGGGCTCGTGTTTCCGCCAGCGCGGTGCATGCAGGGCCCCTCACCAAGGGGAGGTTGAGCTCTTTGTAAATCCGGTATCGTGTGCAGCACAACCTCTCTGACCCTTCCGCTGCAAATTTCAGGATATGACAGTCATCTGCAGCCCACACAAAGCCTGGAATGCTACGGGAAAAATTTCAGGTGGTGGTCAACTTCAACAGGCATTTTAGAAAGCCACGTTGTGTAACCCGTTTATAATGGACAATATTTTGCGGTTCAGAAATAGCACCTTGCGCATAGATTGCGTGTTGCAATAGGTCGCGCAAATGGGAGTGTGAGTGCTTAGTCACCCAGGAACAGGGGACACTCAAACCAAACAATGACTACACATTAAAGCCTTCTTAAATGCATTTAAATGCCTCCAATTAAATGTTTGTTATTTTTCCCAGCATGTACAGGGCCAGTCTGTGCAGCCTTTATTTGTTTGTGACAGAAATCCCAGGCAAAATGGAGGATGTTAAATGGATATAACTGTTCTGTAAATTGCAAACAGGAAATGCCACACTTAGCTGCCTCTGCAAGCAGGACATTTTAAAACCAAGAGATTTGACTGTACCCTGAGAGACAAAGGAAAGAAATTAACTGTTTTAAATTGCTAAAAATAAATAAATAAATAAATCTTATCATTATTCATATGGCAGTAGGATAATTTTATTCCCAGAGGGTAATAAGCAATTTAATTGTGATAGGTTATACATGTGGCCTTAATTATAGATATCCTTTTCAGAATTAAATGACGTATCATGCTGTATAAACAAAGAAAAACCCATTTTTATATATCAAATTATTCTCCCTTTATACAAATTATTCTCTACAAAACTCCAACCAGTATCCAAAAGATTAATAAAACTAAAAAACGTACCATTCCTAATTTTAAACTTAGAGAAATTTATAGAGTCTGGGTAAACAGTCTTAGATTTTATGGACAGATTAAACAGCTGCTTATATGGTCAGGGTTGTGGACAATTGCACAAAAGGCAGAGTTTCAGTGACATGCCAGTAAATCAGAGAGTGAACTATTGAGTGAAATATTCATGAACCAAGTAGTGTATGTCTGAAACATTAATAATCAAATAAAACCTTCAGATCCAGACAGAAGACAGGACATTTTAGAGAAATATTGTCTATATTGACGGCACCCAATAATAAATGATATGTTGTAAAAAAAATGTAGGGAATATTATAACAGCACCGAAGAGAAGATGGCAGGTGTATTCCAGGTTAAGGAAATCTGAAAATAAATATTTATAACGAATATTTTTACATTTAAAATACTGTTATCATTGTTAAGTGTAAACGAATTTTAAGTAATTTCCTGTTTTATGAATGCATCCTATATATGACGTTTCTTTCCTCACTCAGTGTTGCCGGGCTGATTTTGTAAAAGGACTACAGCTCCCTTTTAGCCATTCCCAAGTGATGTAAGGGAAATTTCTGAATCAGCCACACTTGAAGTGTTTTAAATATGCACAGCACCCTCTTGTGGTGAATATAATATTTGTCAGGCATATAGGTAAAGAAAGTTGAATTTTAAAGTCAAATGGTTCTAATAATTATGCAAAAAGGTAAAGGAAACATATAATAAGAATCATTAGGAAATAAAAACCGAATTTTCTGAACTGACAAAAACTGAAAATGATTAAAAAAGTGGTTATGTAAGAATATTTCTGAACAGAGTAAAGGTGCATTCAGCACTGTGAGGTACACAGCAGAGTCACACAGTGCCAGGTTTCTTTGTGGTATGGCCTGAGAATTTATATCCATGCTTAAACAGACTGTTACTCAGGTGAATGTTCTAGGATGTTAAATGCTGAGAAGAAAGACAAAAACACTTAAAACAATATTTGTGAATCTTGTGCAATGGAATTTCTAACTTCACAAAGTCACTGCTTAGGGAAAAAAACAACAAACGTGCAATCAGAGGAGCTTCAGAAGGAGGCTGCTTCTGCCCCCAGGTTCCAGCTGATGAGGGGCGATGAGAACCGCAAATGCAACAGGATACATTACTTACAATGTGGTCCAGAGCCCTGAACTGAACCTGTTTCACACATCAAGACGCTTCCACATAAAGCTTCACCCCTTTGGTATCTCATTTATGTAACCTTCCTCTGCAAGGCCTCTTTCGATTAGTGTGCTTTTGCTCTCAGACATATTTAGAAAATTCCTCTTCCATGATATAGGCATTATCATGGCCAGATCCAAGCATAGACAGCCCAGACAGCTGTCCAGGGTCTAATAGTCAGGAACCTAGACAAAGTCCTGCCAAAGTATATATTGTATACATTGCCAGCAGAATAGACAATTACCTGGGCCCCTGTGTTGTGTAAGAAGTGAATTGATCGTCGGTTTCTTGGTGGGGGGCTGACTAATTTAGACTTGGGTGGTATTATGGTAATACCCCCCACCCCCACCCCGCAAATTTTCTTGGGAAACACTAGAATAGCGTCACTTTTTAAAATACAGTGAAAATACCATATTCCACTGTGTAATATCTAGACTGCTAGATCAAAATTTTAATTAAAAATTAGATACTGACCATGCCTAGCGTCACCTGGGGGACAGAGGGGTGCTGGCAGTGAAATTTGGCAAGAAGGGGCAGTAGAATTTGCTGACCAGGTGGGGAGGAGTTGCGGAGATAAAACTTCTTGCTAATTTTCTGCTGCTGAGTAGTGGCCTGACAGATTTCTGGAAAATTGCGCATCAGTCATGGCAGCCAGAAGCTGCGGTCAATTTGCAGAGAGTCCCGGAACTTCTGGGAGAGGTGGGATGCCGGCATATATTGTGGGAATTTGCCAGTCATGTAGTTTATTCTGCTGTATTGCCCATGAAAAAAATCTTACCTGAAAAGGCAGACAGTCACCAGTCTGATGTTGTCTTCTAACCCTGCAGGGGTGTAAATCTGGTTGTGTGGCGTCAGGATGATGGTGTAAGGCCAGGCTGCCACTGGCTGGCGCTATGGACACAGCCCTGAACTGCAGCAGGGAATGCAGCTCTGGTCACTGCGTCATCGACCCCTGGATCAGCAGCCGGGAGGCCTGGGTGCTCCTTCAGAGGCTGTGTACACTCAGCACTGTAATTATGCACTGCCGCCGTAAATATGCACTGATTCACTGTGGCGCTATTAACACAAACCTTAAATACACACTGACTCACTGCTCTGTTAACATGAACCACTGGAATTACACACTGATTCACTGTCCCATGAACATGAACCACCGTGATTACACAGTGACTCACTGCCCTGTGAACATGAGACACCGTGATTACACTCTAACTCACTGCCCTGTTAACATGAACAACCAGAATTACACACTGATTCACTGACCCTTACAAATGGTGTCAACCAGTCAACGTTTAACAGCCTGAATCAGAAACACTTCATAATGGGAGGATTGAAGCTTGGTGCCTGTTTACTGCTAAGTGAACTACAGAAATAACTAATAGAAAATTAGGACTTGTGGTGAAGGTTCATCTACAGATATCTGCAGGGTGTTTATAGGCGTTTCTGGTGATGTGGGGCATAAGAGGGGCCTTAATTTATACACCGGGGCCAACCGTATCATTAATCAATGATATATTTTGAATCGGTGTGTGACAGGGGAGGGGTCACTCCAGGGCCTATCAGCTTCCAACTGGGGCCAGTTCCCTTGTGGCCCCACCCCTTTAGATGTCTCAGTATCTATGCGGGGCTCAGGAGCCCCTACTGCAGGTGAACTTCAGCTCACTGCTTGCGGTGTCCCGTCCGGCCCTGTGGCTTCAGGCTGGCTGGGAGGCTCCTCAGCGCCCGCTGTCGCCCGTGCTGCGTGCGGTGGTGTGGACGCTGCTGTCGTCCGGCATCCTGGTAGCCCTGCTCTTCCTGACATTCACCCTGCGCTGCAGGAACAATAGGTACGTACACCCCCGAGTCAGCGGGCCGGGCCGCACCTCCCTGTAGGACTGGACCCAGCCTGCTTGCCTGATGCTAAACCTGTGATCTCCAGTTCAGATGAGGGAACTTCGGAAAATCTCAGAAAGAAGGGGAATTCAGCCTAATAACAAAATATACCACATCCATGCCCACACATTTCAGGGGGATGGAGGAGGGACAATCGAGAGGGGGGGTGCTGGCTAGGCATGGACAGTATGTAAGGGATAATGTACAGGCAGCCGGTAGTTATCGCAGAAATAAGCCCCGACAGTGTGGGTCTTGTGTCACACTGAAGGGGCTTATTCCGCGTTAACTACAGGCTGCCTGTACATTATCCCGCTTATTACATGGCTACTTGCCACAGAAGAAAAAAAACTGGACATGAATATGAATTTGAAACATTTTATTGGCATATTTGTTTAAAATGAACATTTTTATCCTTCCGCGAAAAGATATAGTACCATCTGACTAACATTCAAACGTTAGTAAGACAATTTATAACATCTACATATGAATATATAAAAACACATGTATTTTATTTATTTACAGGTATTAAATTGCAAATTTTCATTAATTGTGAACTGTGACATTGTGAATGTGGGCCGAACAAATG
Source organism: Brevimyrus niger (assembly GCA_015164015.2). Taxonomy (NCBI): domain Eukaryota; kingdom Metazoa; phylum Chordata; class Actinopteri; order Osteoglossiformes; family Mormyridae; genus Brevimyrus; species Brevimyrus niger. The sequence continues at coordinate 12,376,139 of JAABNY020000034.1, forward strand.
AAAGAACCTGGGATTTTAAACATTCAAGTAGTACCGGCTATGCGTTATTACTCTCGAGCAGTTATTATTTGAAAAGAACGACCCTGCAAATATCTCAACTGACCAATCAGAATCAAGCATTCCAGAGAGCCGCGTAATAATCATATACCGTGGTATTTTTGTTAGAAAATATTCTGATGCCCCAGCCACGTTGTTGGAATTAGAATATCTGGACGGTATTAGAAATGAGAAATGAGATTGTACTAAAAATTAGATATCATCCAAGTGTAGTGTGGGGGATGGGGAGCACTTGTTGGGTTGTCGGTAGTAAATTTTGCCAACTGGGAGTGAAATTAGTGAACTGGGTCTCTAGGGTGGCAGTAAAATTTGCTGACCGGGAGGGACGAGGCTGTGGTGTTAAATTTTACTGTAGAACATCATATTTCTGGGACATTACTCACCATTGGTGAGTGTCAGGGCGCCACTGTCAATTTCCAGGAGAGGTGGGATGTGTGTATACAAGTCATTTGTCATTATAAATCTTCAATTTCATGAAACTACCAAATCACAGTATTTACCTAACATTTCAAATGTCATGTCATCATTCGATACTTCTACCAAATGTGTTGATGACAGAGTTCCTGTTTTGTGGTGTATATTTGGGAATACAGTTCACTGCCTTCGCAGCTCAGCGTCGGCCTCTGTGACGAGAGCATCCGCTCTTTGTCCTTCCGGGCTCCCACTAAAGCCCTGTGCCTCGTCTCCTCAGGATAGTGAAGATGTCCAGTCCCAATCTGAACGTCCTCACCCTGTGTGGAAGCCTGCTGACCTACAGCAGTGGCTTCCTCTTTGGCGTGGAGGAGAGGTCCCTCCTACCCAGCGCTGGGCCCAAGACCGTGCTGCAGGTAACGGGCTGTCGCATATAAGTGCGTTTGAAACGCGTCAAATATTAATAACTTTTTCCACAGACGTGTTGTTCTCCTTACTCATTTATAGAATTGCATCATCGGGAAAGACGTTCGACGCCGCTTCACATGTTTTTTCTCTTTGAAAAATTAACAAAAGCCAATTTGCTGTGAAGCTAGCATTGCAGAATTGCTGTTGCTGATGTGTATGGGAGGGGGGGGGCGGCGTAAGTGGGCCTGAGAGGAAAGGGGGCCATGATTTAGCTGGATCACCAGCGCCTGCAGGAGATTTTCATTGGGGTGGCCATCAGTGAAGTTACATTTATGGGCCGGGTTGGATATCTCTGGGGCTCCGTAGCTGAATGAGAAAGGAGAGGGAAATAAAAATGGTGTAACGTTAATTATTTATTTGGGAGGGGGGTGCTGAAGAAAAAACTGACTGATTTGAAAAAAACATGTCGACCGGGGATGGAGGGGGTTGGGTGGGGCTTGATTGATCAGGCAGGTTTATTGATGTTTGGTGGCTGCATATTTCCTAGGAGCTAAAGGTCTGCCTTCTGCTCCAGCCCTGGGCCTGATCTATCTGTTGTTATTGCCTGTAAACCGCATGTGTAAAGGAATCTAGAAACAGCAGATTGATTTTGGTTTCGTAGAGGATAGAGATTTGAGACAGAAGGTTCTTAGATTTTAAGAAAATCTCTGCAAATTTGACTCTTGTTCTGTGCTTACTGGGACCGCCATGTCTACCATTACCCTGTGCTGGGTAGCTGTTGGTTTAAAGAAGATGGATAAATTGTTGTTGTTTTTTTTGCTATCCAATATCAGTTTTGTTACAAATGTATGCATGTATGTATGTGTGTGTGTGTGTATATATACTTTGTGATCTCAGTTAAGTCCATCGGTAGCTGGTTGATGGATAAGGTGGTACAAGAGTCATTAGATAAAAGGTTAGCGGAGATGCCCTTGGTTGTTTGCGGGATGCAAAGCAGTGCAATACGAAGGCGGCGCTGGGTAATTGGAGGTGAGGGGCAGGCGCCCTGCCAGCCATCGACCGCTGCAAGTTCAGCCTGAGATGGCAGGACCCATGGCGGCTGAAGTCGCCACCGCCACAAACGGGCTGGCATGTGGACGACAAAGAGGCTGGGTCACCCCAGCATCTATGCTGAAGGTGCTGACAGAGGTATAGTGCATTTTCATACGACGCTCCTTCCTTATCAGATAGATGCAAGTTACAGCACAAGAGGTGTTTGGCGGAGGTTGGGTTTTGAATACTAGGATAGAGGAGGAAATGAGTGCTACCTGTCAGCCCTAAGCTCAGTGCAATGCCATTGATTTCCACTTCATAAAAGTGGACGTGAACTGCGTCCCATCCTGAATTAGTCTCTGCCTTGTGTCCGTAGCTACCAGGATAGTCTCTGGACCTAACGCCCCACAACATTGCATAGGAAAAGTGGTACAGAAGGTGAATGAATGAATGAAGATGATTTGAATAAGCATTTTTACTATAATTAATATTGATAAAGTATTTTATTTTTTTCCATGGAAATATAAACGCCAAGCGTTTGCCAGTCGCGCGTGAAAAATGTTTCTTACTCACACCTGACCTTCGTCTGGATGGCAAAGTCACCAGAAATGTTGGTATGGTATGTCAGAGGTCTGATTTTTACGAGCTGATGAGTAAGTGCACTTGGCATTCCTGCACGTCTCTGTTTGTATGCCGTGAATGTAATGTCAGAAAGATTATGGGCTTTAGATTGCCTTGTTTACATGTCTGGGCTTGAGAGATGTGGCTTAATGAAATGTGTGTAATGTATCACTTGTACGTCACATGGTAACTCTTCACTGGATGCCTGTGTACGGTCGTGCCCCCTTTGGCAGCTCGATGTTGAACAGTTGTTGCCCCTGAGCATTGTGGGAAACCATGAGCCTGTGCCTCTTTGTTCCAGGCCCGAATCTGGACCCTATGCATTGGTAGTTCTCTGGTGTTCGGACCCATCCTGGGGAAAACTTGGAGGCTATACCGGGTGTTCACCCAGCGTGTTCCTGATAAGAGGGTGGTAGGTGACTTTGCGTCTCTTCCTCGCTATCTGTGCTGTCCAATAAGTTACAATAAGTTACAGTGATCCAATAAGTTACAATTTATGTTTAGCATACTTTTTCTGGTAATTTTGTATTCCCAAAACATTTTATATTTTACCATTTCAGATTCGTACTTCTTTAAAAACATTTAACAGGTCAAATAAAAGCATCTAACTTTGCACATCAAGTTCATATAGGAATTCTGTCTGGAAGCATGTACCTCAATAATATCAGCATTAGCTCTCGTGGCGCTCACCTGGGTAGCTTGTCATAGTAGGCTGAACGTTAAGGGCAACATCTTTTTAATGAGGCAATGCATTCTGGGATTGTCTGGGATTTTCTGCGTACTTAATACATTTAAATAGTCTGGTGTATTTTTTTTTTCTCAATACTTAGTCCATCATTATAGAAACACATTGATACGTCTGTGATCTCAGAAAATCCAGAGCCTTTTAAATGAAACCCAGTCATACCTTTATCAGGAGCGTTATTTAACTTCAAACGGGAATCCAAACATTGTCCTGGGAGAAAATTTAAATGAGTACCGGTGCATGTGGAAGTTGCTGCTTCAGCTGTATTTCCAGTTGCCTGGATTGCATAGTTATTCTTGTCTGACAGGAGCTACGCGGGTGGATAAGTAGAAATGAGATAGGGGCTAGAAGGGCTAGACATGAAATTATGGTAATTTCCCAGAGGTATGACAAAGCAGTAAGGAGGATCGGTGAGCAGGTTCTTTGTCACTTGATGGAAATGGGTAAACTCAAGGGTCTCATGTCCCTCAACACCAATTTAAATGCTAAGCTCATATAATTATATACTTATAGAGCTGTATATTTGACTACAACAGGTTGGATTAAGCACCATGCTTGAGGACCCTAGAGCTGAGTACTTCCTGGGACTTGAATCACCTACAGTGCACAATGCCGTGTCCTTAACCACCACGCTACCTACTGCATGGAGTACTTCCTGAAGTACTACAGCCATTTCTAATCATGGACGGGCATGCTTTAATGTTAAGCTATACCAGGAATATTTGCTATGGTCCAGTTAAAAAATGAATTTTAAGATGAGGCTTTATTATCGTGCGATTTTGTTACCATTCACCAATCAGTAGGTATCCTACTAAGGAGATGATGTCATCGTCACATTGTTATTTTTAGCACCACGAGTGAGATGGAGGTAATAAGCTCTTAGCTGACATATACAACATGACAGTCCTGCCAGCTGAAGTTAACAGGTATATAACGATAATTTACAGTAATGATACCTGCACACCTTATTTGACATGTATGTGGCTGGCATGTTCGAGCTGCGTGTGGAGGGTGGGATTGGATAATTGGTCGGTCCTGGATCCCCCAAAGAGTACATTTGCATCTGCTGTAACTGCACTAGCAGTCTTAGTTGTTCCTGCTCTTCTTACTGCTTCAGTATAGTACAACATCAATTGCGGATAATGTGTTTGTTGACGTGTTTGTTGGTGTGTTGTTGGTAAGGACATGTCATAAAAATAAACAGAGCTCAGTTTTACTAAAAGTGCTCACCTGTGGAACAATGGTGCTTTCAGATCATCAGAGACTCCCAGCTGATGGGTCTCGTGGCCTTGCTGATTTTAATAGATGTTTTGGTTCTGAGCACCTGGGGTCTGACTGACCCTCTCCAGTGTGGAAAGTCCATCAGAGCCGCTGCCAAGGTACAGTACAGAGTCATCTCGCATTTTACCCCGGTGTAATTGTCACGTTACACCTGCTGCCAGCCCCTCCTTTGGGAGAATCAGATATAAATGGCATTTGATAGATGACATCTGACATAGCCCTTTTTTGAAGTCTTATCCATCCACACATATTTATATCAATTTTCTATAAAGGAATCAAAATAGATATTTTAAAGGGCACCCTGAAATACATCTCATCTTATTTTAATTCTGTTTAATTTTAATGTAGATTTTATCTATTATTTAATTCTATTTGTAAATACATTTTAATTTCAAACATGTACTTCACTAGTTATAAATGTTTAAATGTAGTGTTAGGTTGGCATCCCGTATTTAATTTTTCCCTGATTGCGCCTGTAGCGTCTGGGATAGGGATGCACTGCTGTGACCCTGCATAGAACAATCGGGTATAAAAATGGATGGATGGATGGATGGAGTAAATCTGATTGGGTGGGAATAATTGTGAATACCACAAACCATTATTCCATCAGTGTTAGATTCTGTTTTCCCTGTTTTTTGGTTAGTTCTTAGTTTTGGTTCCTTGAGGTAATTATTAGTTTCACCCATAACCTGTTTTCCAACCTTCTTGATTAATCTCACCTTTCCCTTGTTAGTCTTGTTACCTTCTGTATTTAAGTCCCTGCCTCTGTTTAGTATGTTAGTGATTTGTTGATTGTTTGTGAAGTTGTATGTTACCTGCCCTGTCTGTGTTTATCCCCATCTACTTTTGACTGCTCATGGTCCTTCGTTTTGTAAGTTGTTTCTTGTGTTTTTTTAGTTCAGTTAATAAACCCCCATTTGTCCTTTGAGCCGCCAGTGGGTCGTCCACCTCCTATCTGCGTGTATCACACCTTGGCCTCCCACCAAGTCCGCCCTAATCCCTAGCAATATATTTCCCTCTCAAATCACCCTTCGCCCTAAATGTATTACTTTCATTCAAAAACAAGAGTAAGTTTTGGTAGAAAATGGTGATTAAATGGGATCTTTGCAGATACTGGTAGCACATTAATGGCCATTTAATGGGCTTGGTCTGCATCTGTTGTTCTGCGATCTAGCCCCCATCTCTGTTGTGTCACAGGTGGTGGAACACGAAGTGTCCTACTCCTTGTTCCAGCAGGAATTCTGCTCTTCACACTACTCTGATATTTGGATTGTCCTTCTCTCAGTGCTCAAGGTGAAATGGACAAGTCGGTCATACCCACCTTCTGCCTTATAGACTTACTTCCATTTGCATGTATCTGGATAGCTGCTGTTTTTGATGACAGTTTATGGTTTTACCACTATGTCTATTTACAACTGACTGTCTTACTGGATGACTAGAGTAAGTAAGGCTATTTAAAGTGTGTTCTTCAGCAGGGCCTCTCCTGGGCCTTGAATCAGTGACCTTCAGGGTACTGTGTTTCATTCATGAGACACTGTATCACCCAGCCAGTAATAAGCACCACGTCATCCGTTCCCTTACAAGTGCCATATCCCTTACACACACCCATGCATGCGCACACACACACATGCGGACACTCTCACTGTGTCGTGCTGCTGCTTCCTTCAGTAGCTTTTTCCCATCCTGCCGCTTGCTGCATCAGCATGTCTACAAGGAAGATCCTGCAGGAATCGCAAAAGAACTGATTCATGCTGACTAGAAGGGAATACATTGCTAGCGCTTGTGTTTGTCGCACAATACAATAAAAGTGAATCACCATTTCTTTGCACAGTGAATGACATTTAATTCATGGTAACAAGTATGGGTCATTTGTTTTCATTTAACTTGTCCCACTGTAGCCAAGACCTGTTGGGTGTATTCCAACAATTTCTTGTCTCTCTGCCTCCTCTCTCCTCCCCCTCCCCAGGGCAGCCTCCTCCTATACGGGACATACTTAGCTGGTCTAACAAACGATGTCAGCTGGCCCCCAGTGAACCAGTCCCTTACCATAATGGCGGCAGCCTGCCTAGTCACCCTCTCTGTGGCTCTGAGCATCCCTGTGTCCAGGCTTCTGCAAACATGGCCGAACGTGGTCTACAGTGTCGTCTCGGGGTCCATCTTCGTCTGCACACTGGCCACAAACTGCTTGCTGTTTGTGCCTCAGGTGAGCATCCGTCTTCAGATTCCACCTTTTAGCGATGGGACACGTCTTACCAAATTGTTGTTTGCCTGGCTGCATCCATTGTGGTCAATCAGACTCACAGGTGGTACAAAAACTGTTAACTCCCGTCCTCTGTCAGACGTAGGACCTTAGAGATGGGTGCTAGCGCTCTTCTCTTAGCTGTTTAATAATGTTTTGTTCTGCAGTGACACACAGCAAGCCCCATTCACAGATGAGAGCAAAAAGGCGCACAGTCACAATGGCCTTGGTGTTGGCTGTTTTCGAAACACCAGGCGTACGCTTTTTACCAAATCCATTTAACAAAAACTGCAAGTTACCTAAGAGGAAATGAACAAATGAAAATAAGGAAAACTGCCTTGATAAGGATTTGGAACAAGAAGTGAAGTGGAAAACAAATGTGAATGTGATAAATATCCTTAATTAAAAGGTCATATGAAAGTCACATGACTTAAAAGAGTTAAGAAGCACTTAACTCCTGTGTGTGCTCAATGGCTCTTGGCTTTCCTATATCTCCTTTTAAGGGAATAGGCTCATAAAATAAAAATGAAACTATATGAAGGTCATGGAAGGGGACGTCACGGTTAATAAATTA
>JAABNY020000034.1:12392649-12418260 GCA_015164015.2 Brevimyrus niger
GAAAAATGGCCCCTTTTTTTTTTAAAAGGGTTATTGAACCCGTCCACCCATTGGTTTGGAAAAATTAAAATGGCCCCTTTTTTTTTTTTTTTTTTTTTTTTTTTTTTTTTTTACGGTGGTGGGGGATCTGCCAATGCAAGACTGTGAGGTGCTGAATTAGCAAGATAAACCTTACAGCCGAAGGTAATAGATGACCATCTCGATCCCGGATGCTAATGGGTGACTGGTCTTGTAACTTCTTTGCCCGTTATTTTAACCCGCTCAACTAGTTAAATGTGCTGTTTATTAGGAAGGTAACACCGAGGCCCGTTGTTCCTCTCTAACAATCGGCTATTGGTTTCGGGATAATTCACGTTGTGGACGAATGTCTGGGGCTAGTTCGTTTTCCGCTGGATTTTGACGTTAATGTTACGGGGACGGCCGTCTGTGGTCATGACAGCTGGCGTCCGGCGTGTCTCATAACACCCGAAAACATACATTACATGAGTATTACATGACTTTTCTGGGTTGCCCTAGCCGTCCGTGTCAGTTTTTCTTGCCGTCGTCTTACATTAATACTCATTTCCGTGGTTGCGATCATGTTCTATGCGCATCCTTAGTCGTGCTGTCGACTTATTATAGGAGCCAGCGCGACCCAGTGATGTACTTTAATATGTTGCCTTTCCACCGAAATTCACATTTTTTATTTGGAAAAATGTCACCTGCGAAGTCTGCATGTGTGACATCTAGTTCCCTGGACACCTGTTCAGCCTCCCGTGTAGCGGTGCTTTAAAGATGGAGCCGGGGGTGGGTAACTGTCCTTGAGAAAACGTACTTCATCAAAACACCCTGCTATACACGTTTACGTATTTATGGGTAAAATCGTTGACTAAGCATAATACATAAATACATTTGCTGTTAATCGGTGTCCCACTTCCTGTTTCTGAGTCCACTGTTGAAAATGATCACCTCCTGCACGCAGTATTGTTTATGGGCTTCTGGCTGTGTTAGTCCTCAGTTTCCCACTCCTTTTCATGTGTAAATGTTCTTGTGGTAATAAATAGAGGATCCATGTAACTCCGGGCCGCCTCTGAAGCATCAAACGGACCGAGTAAAGCTCCAGGGCCGGCCTCCGCAGGACTGTCTCCCTTTCTGTCAGTTTAGACGGGAGATTGGCGTGCACTGGCTGCCATTGTGTCCTCTCGTTTAACTGCGTCTGCATATCATTTTGCTCATTGTGTTTTATTATCTCTGGATTCAGCTTAAGTTTCTGTATTTAAGAAACAAAAGTTTATGTGTTTATTTGCTACAATACATCTTAATTTAGGGCAGAAATTTGTGCATCTGGTCCCCTTCTGATATGGTTTCAGTTAAAGGTATTAAATGCTATTCACTGCTGATATAGCTGTAGCAGTACTGCTTGTGATGCTGCTGTAGTCACTAAAATAGTGTGTTACAGGGAAGGCCAAGGTGCTAGATAAGTGAGACTAGTAGTTTAACATGAAGGGGGAATGTAGGCTGAATGCATCCTGTGAATATGGATGTGAGTCTGTGTCAGGAGCTGAGTGCATGTTTTTGGCCGGCGCTGGTCAGCTCAATAATGAATCCGTGGAGGTGCTTGTTCCAGCACTGCAGTGCAGTGGCTGCAACGCCCCCCACCCCCCACCCCAGTGGTGCACAGGCCATAAATGCTTCCAAGTAGGGGTGTTACCGCTGAATCCTGCATCTTCCCTGCTTTCTCAGTGTTGTAAAAACCACCTGTTCAGCTGTTCTCCCTTCTGGTCATTAGGGCAGTTTAAACTTGTCTTCATTGATTTCTTATTGGCTTAACATAGTTACACTGTCTAAATTAATGTTTTTTTTTTGTATAGACCGTATATTGGTATATGAAGTGCTTGTAAATCTAGTCACTGGGGCATTTCTTTTTGTACTGTGTGGTCTGCATGGGTGTCCTGTGATTGGGTGAATTTGGGATGTGTGGCACATTTTGGTGGGTGGAGCCTGGGGTGAGTAGGGCTGTGATTGTGTGGATTCTGGGTGGGCGTGGCTTGTCTGGGTGAAACCTGGAGAGGGAGCTCTCTCACTCAGGAGCACAGGGTGGGGGTGGTGAGTAGCCACCTGACTAGGGCATATGGGGTGGAGGGGGGTAGCTGAGATGACAGCCTAGACTGAAAAGTGGAGACAGAGGGAGGAAGGGAGAAAGGCAGCTCAGCTGTGACTTAATTTCTGGCACAGAGCTGCTGGTTGGGAGGGGGCTGAGGAATGACAGTGATTGGCAGTCTCCATAATGAATATGGTGACCCACACCCATGCTTTTTTCTCTCTCCTTCCAAAGCCAGAAGATGGGAACTTGATAGAGGATATACTGTGGGATTTGACCTAGAAGTACTCTTATCATGAGCGCTGTGACGGAGAGGGTTGCATGCCTGTCTTTCAATGTGTCTGGTCTTATTCTTGAGAAGTGTGTGGTTTTTCATGAAGTCATGGAAGTAAATAAAGTTGCAAAGTCATGTACTACCTCAGTCACCTTCTGTACTACTCTACACAGTTGTAGTGTATTGTAGGTACTCTTGGAGATTAACTGACACTTATCCTTTCTGGTGTACGTAACATAGGTTTAAGATGAGCATCAAACATACTGTCCACATTGCAGTCTTTAAGATGGTATGTAAGGCCTGGCAAGCCAGTGAAAAAATGCATTGTATCTTTTTTTTTTTTTTTTGCTTTTTCTTTGAGATATTCAGTAGCTTGAATGAGAAGGGTGTGGGTGATTTGGTCAGATGCCATCTAAAAACGTGGCTTTACGCACTGCGTAATCTGTCGTGAAAGCAGCATTACGTAACGTTGTTTTTATCTTGCACTCATTTAAAAAAAGAACCGAAGGACGAAGAGGGCCTGAACTTCTGAAAGAAGGCACCTGGATGGCGTTAACCCTTCAAATGAGTTATTTACTATTTGCACTGGAGCCTGCAGCCTTACCAAGGTGTTAGCTGGAGCGAAGTGCTCCTGTGGAGAGGTGATCGCACACCCCAACTGGGCTCAAAGTTCTGTGGCTTGGCTTTGTGATTTCTGGGTTGAGTGTAGTGGACTTGAGGGGGAATCTGGAAGTTCATGGGGAAAATACACTTAGCATTGGCTGTATTTCTGTTTAGGTAACGCACAGTCTAAAAACAAATGATGGTGCTATTGTTGGAATATATGCGATTGAATTAATGGTTCTTGTTATAAGAATTTCGAAAGACACTGGCAATTTTGTGGAGGAGAAAAAAATCCCCCTCCCCCCCCATGACAAACAAATAGTCTCTTCCTTGGCTAAAGGGAACACTAAAGGTTCGCGTGTGCTTCAGGAGCACTGACCCCCATGGTGCTGGTTTTTTGGGCCACCCAGATTTTGCTGGTCTGCTAAAGAAATCCCGTTGAGACCAAGAGGCGAGTTCCGACCTGCCGTGTTCTGCGTGTGGCAGCAGAATCCCAGTGGGCCCCCTCCTCCATCCCTCCCTCCCCATAAAAACTATCTAGGTTAGTGGTCCAAGTGTGGAGCTGAACAGGTGCTCTTGAGGATGTCATCTCCCCCCTGCCCCCCACCTCCGTCATGTCGCCTTATAAGCCGGGGACCACCGGCTGACTCGCCTCAGCGTGGGGACCTGCTGCACTGCAGGCCAGTGTCCCCGAAAGCTATGACTGGTGTCCCAGGGAGCTGTGTGACACAGGGACCTCTGTCACATGGTGGCCATGATGGGCTCCATCCACGTCAAGTGGGCTGCCAGCAAAACTGAAGGGAAGCCTCTGCTTTAGGGTGCTGTCCTGATCGAGCCCATAACCTGCTGCGCCATTGATAATGCTGCGGTTTACAGGCTTCTGTCTTTGCTGATTCTGCTCCCTTGACCTATAACCCTGAACTCAAAGCTTACATCTCTTTAGACACCCTCTTGTAGTTCCCTTGGGCAAGTGACTGAGCTTGAATTGCTCTGGTGAGGTTTTTCTTTTTGGCTTCTGAAACCAGTATAAACAAGTCACCTTGGATAAGCGAAGTAGCTAAGGATGAGTGCAGCCAGGAGCTGCTGGTGTCTCAGAAAAAGCTGCTGCTTCCCCGTCGACCTGCCAACCCCAGTGTCGTTTTAAAAATTCTCAACGGCAAATGTTAGTCTGAGGCTGTGTGTGCGAGAGATTGATGGTGGTGCATGTGTGTGTTTTTGTGACCTTTCTGTGCCCCAAGTCCCCTCCCCCCGCACACCGGGCCACTGTGCATTGAGGTGTTGGGTCACGCCAATGGAATCATGGGAGTTCCCTGCCACTCGGACTTTATTTCTGTCTGCACCTGGGTACAGACTCATTTTTGTCCCCCTCCCCATCTGCCACATCACAGGCGTCGATCAGCTGCTGTCTCCTTCTCCATTTTCAGCCGCACGTTTCCTTGCAGAGATTCCCTGGGAGGAAGGAGCGTTCAAGCCAGCCATTCTCACCCCGGGGGCTTGAGCGTTGCCTCTCGCCCCACGGACCGACTTGGTGCAGTGCGTACCCTTCGCTGGCTTGCTGCATCCTGATTTGGAGGAAGGAGCTCTCTTCCACCTTTCACCCTTGGTGTGGGACCTCTGAGCAGAGAGAATCCTAGGTCTGGGTCTGAGCTTTGCCCATAGGCAAATGTGATTGGTGAAGGGTCTGTCCTGTCCTGTTACATCGATAACATCACGACACATATACATATACATAGAATAACTCCACTGAGGTACGGATGACTGAACCTTTGATCCACAAGACCACCTATGGTGCATGTCCAACACATAAGATACTTCAAGAGATTACCAAAAGTACAGTACTTGAAGGTGTTTGTTTTCCACTGGCATAGAAACCGATACCAGCGTGAGATGACATAACCGCACAGGGCGGGGTATTTTGTACAGAATTTGAAAATAGAATGTAGTATATAATAGGATTGGATGATGTGCAATAATAATATCAACATTGAATGTTGGTCACATGCAAGTCATATGTCGCTAGTCAGTGGGATTAAGATCAGGGTTTTTCTTACTTTCAATTCTATATGGACATTATGGTGCAGGAATTTTTTGTTTTGCAAAATTTTTTGGCCAAGATTTTTACTCTGTCATAAGAGAAAAGGTTTAGCAAGTTTTGTAATTTTAGTAATTATTCATTTTCAGGATTAACTAGTATAGGTGTAAGTTTAAAGTTGACCTCCACTGCTTTTGCATGAGCTCTGCATGTATTCTCAGAGACGATCATAATCATTTTCATCCTTACTGGACGGGTTTGTGAGAAATTTGTTTGCTTTATAAATTCTCCAATATTAATTGCAGTAAAATAATACCACCCTGCCCTAGTATATTATACAAAATACTTTCTTGTTATGCCATCCTGATTTTATAGCTTTCGTTTGTCTACATATCCATTATTATTACTTTTTTTTTTTTACTTCATTTATGGGTCGTTTCTGAGTTTGTAACTGTTTTCAGGACCGCAGTTGTATCGTGTTTCAGAAGCAGGCTATTTGCATAACGAGTTTATAAAGACAGGGTTTCAAGTCGCACCCCAAAGTACCGAAAAATGACCACAGTTGGTTTGGTACTTTAGCTCCTGGAATTTTTGGTACTGGTACTCGACTGGAAGTCAGTGGAAAAAGGCAAGTACTGTACCAAAAGTACGGTACCTGGTGCGGTGGAAAAGCGCCCTTAGTCTCTTGACACGTGAGACACTGGCGTTTCCCCACAATGCTGCATCAGGGCAAGATGTCTGATTAACTACAGCATTTCAACATGGTTTATTTCCCACTCTGGTCACGTTTGTCTCTCAGAACGCAGTCATGCACCTTGAGGGTTAATTTGCCTAATCTCTCGTCTTATTCTCTTGCTGCTGTTTTTTGTTGGAGGGCCGTGAGTAGAGTGAGAGTGCATGTGCACAGTGCTACATCTTCATTAAATATCTCAGTATTTGTGGTCTGTCTGTCGGTTCTGTCAGATCTGCCATTGGCTGGTTCTCGGCGTCTCCCAGGCTTCTTTGACTGATTGCGATGAGCCTTTTTCCAAGCCTGGTCTTCATTGGTCTAGTCAAACTCTTCACTAGCTGTCATCGTGTTACTCTTTTGAATTAAGTATTTATATACAAAAAAGGTGGACTTTCATTAAAATCGTGCCAAATTAATTATGCTGAATGCATTTTCTAAGGATACTTTAATTTTCTAGTTTTTAAACCTTAATTATAATAGTGAGTATCATTAGCACAGTATTACTCATTTAAGTCAAAGATGACTGGTTCAACTCTGGAAAGATAATGGATTAACTAAAGGAATAATTAATCAAGGTAAAATAAACAAGCATAGGTATTGTATTGCACTTTGTCAAAGTGGTCACACAAGGTGAACATATTAGCATGAATGTCCTCGACTGACATTTTCTGCCGCCAGTTTGAATCCATTTGCAGTTAAAAGCTCAGCCTGCGTCAAAAGTAGCCTTGTGAATTGTAGCCATTAGGACTAAGTGACAATGATCCTAGTGGTGAGATTATGACAAGTTCGATAATAAGGATGGCTAAGCCAGTTTTTTTTTCTCTGACAGCTGACTTGACACTAATAGTTTTAATCCTTCTGTCGATTACATTAGCATTTGACGTGCTCGGAGGGGCAATATGGGGATGAACCGAAGGCTCTTCCTCACTCTGTTTGCCATGCCTTGGTGTCAGTGGTATTGGCTTTCACATGGTGACAAGTGTTGAGTCTGCCTGCCTGCGTGTCTGTCTGCGTGTCTATTTACATCCTTCCCATGTAATTATATCGGAGCTCTTGGCTTTTCATTCAGAATTTCTATCCTTGTAGAGTTTTTAAGAACTCAACAGGTTCCCGATGTAAGAGACTGGAGGGAAGCTTAAAACTAGTCCAGAACACTTAGAAGTCGATTTATCATTTTTCTGTTTAGAAATGTCACAACAGTATTGGGACGCCTGTCCATTACACCTACAGTAAATTTTATGACCTCTCATTCTAAATCCATAGGTATCAACATGGAGTTGGTAGCCTATTTCCTGCTATTACACCTGCCACTCTTCTGGGAAGGCTTTACACAAAATTTTGGAGTGTGTCTGTGGGAAATTTTGCCAATTCATTCAGAAGAACATTTATGAAGTCGGTTGGATGTGATGGCCTGACTAGCAATCTCCCTTCTAGATCATCCCGAAGGTGTTCGATTGGGTTGAGGTCATAGCTCTGTGTGGGTTAGTCAAGTTCTTCCACACCAAACTTTGACCCAACCATGTCTTTATGGACTTTGCTTTGTGTCCTGGGACACAGTCTTGCTGGAACAGAAGAGGGTGTTAAACATAAAATTGTCCAAAATGTCTTGGTACAGTATGCTGAAGCATTAAGAGTTCCATTCATTGGAACTAAAGGTCCTTGCGCAACTCCTAAAAAAACAACCCTATACCATTATCCCTCCTCCACCAAACTTTACAGTTGGCACAATGCAGTCAGACAGGTAATGTTCTCCTGGCAACCATCGAACCCAGACTCATCCATCAAACTGCCAGGCAGAGGAATATGATTTGTCACTCCACAGAACATGTTTCCATTGCTCCAGAGTCCAGTGGTGGGGTGCTTTGCACAACTCCATTTAACACTTGATGTTAGGCTTTTATGCAGCTGCTCAGTCATGCAAGCCCATTCCATGAATCTCCTGGCACACAGATTTTGCACTGGGGTTATTGACAGAGGAAGTTTGGAACTCTGCAGTTATTGAGTCAACAGAGCGTTGGCGACTTTTATGAACTATGCACCTCAGCACTTGGTGACCCCGCTCTGTTACTTTACATGGTCTTCCACTTCATAGCTGAGTTTCTGTTCCTAAATGCTTCCACATGTCAGTAATACCACTTAGAGTTGACCATGGAATATTTAGCAGGGAGGAAAATCTCACAAACGGTCTTATTACAAAGGTGGCATCTCATGACAGTACCACGCTTCAAGATTCAAGAGGCTTATTCGTCATGTACACAGTTGTACACATACTACATGTAGTGGAATGTGACCCTGGTCATGGAGAGCAGCTGTGCATGATAAGAGAATAATACATATAGAAAAATTATGGAATAAATATCCATCCATTTTCCAACCCGCTTGTCCTACTCTGTCACGGGGGGGTCTGGAGCCCATCCCAGAAGCAATGGGCACGAGGCAGGGAACAACCTTTTTGTGTGTCTTCATTTGGTATCAAAATAAAACATTATCAATTATTACATGTCTCCTAGGGCAACTTTTAGGATTTATTTGCCAATAACTACTTTTTAAACTTGAGAGTATTCTGATACCTGGGTGATGTCAAGTTATGTGGGTCTAATTGAAATGGAGCTGGTTCCACTACCTGAAAGCAGAGCCAGGCCCCTACAGGTTCTTCAAATCTGGACTTCGATTCCAAATCCAGGCCTTGTTTTCAGTTCTCCAAGGTAGTTAGTTTAATAATGACTGATTCTGATTGGTCAGAGGCTTCACCACTGGCTCACAGGTAAAGGAAGGCTGGAAAACCAGCAGGGCTCGGACCTCAGGGAGCGTGATTTAAATAATAGGGCCCTAGGCCCATGTTGGGCTTGGTATACGCACAGTCCTTAGACTACAGCCTCTCGATGCCAGCAGTGACCATAAGTTATAGAAACAATGGGCAGAATTTCTGGCCTGATCGATTGCTGGCCAGTTGTATTTCATCATGTTGTGCTCATTATATCATCAAGCTAGATGTTTAAGACAGAATTCGCCATTCCATGGCAGGCTTCCTCGGCATTTCCCGTGTCTATACTGCCAAGACCTTGGCGCGGCTGTCCTGTAGGCGGTGCTGTTTCGGTTTACACCCAGCTTGGCCTGTCTTGAGAGGTTGGGGAGCAGAGATAGCGGTTAACTTGTCTGACATGAGGGAGTCAGTCCGTCAAAAGTTCAGCTCTCATTTCTTTCTTCAGTCCCTAGATTTCATTCAGTTTTTATTTGATTGAGAAAGATTATTTAAAGTGTTGTCTTCCTGTTTTGATTCTTAATTACGCCCCTGTTCCCATTTCAGTGGGTATAGTGACTCTGCTAGGTACATGTTAGAGAATTATGGTGCTGCAAACTACAGGGAGGCTGTGTGTGTGTGTGTGTGTGTGTGTTTTTAAAAAAAAAAAAATAATCATTTCCTCTTTTCCTTCATAGCTGGCAGCAATGTTCGTTTGTGCTTTTGCAACAGTGGCCTGGCTGTACAAAGAGCAGCCCAAACTGCTGATCTGGATGAGCCTCCTGCTGTTAGCAGCAACTGAGCCACCCTCTGATAGTCCCAAAAGGCCCCCCCCCCCCCCCCCCCCCAGGCTACTGAACTTTCAGACACCCCCCCTACTCTCCAAATCCTGGCTGCCACTTTAACTTATTAGCACCACATCTGAATACCCGAGGGTGGACTGTTGGCACGTTAAGAGATGCTCCTGGTTCCTGGTGCTTTTTGAGGCTCAGGCCTGAACGTCTTGACCCGAAAGTAGAGGGGGTCCGGCTCGCTTGTTTCCGGGCGTCTCAGCGCGTCTTAGCAGCGAAAGCTGGAGAGAAGGTCCCATTCTCTGCGCTGACTTGTCTTTGCCGACGACTCTCCGTAATCCGAAAAATATGTCTGTACATTCCCAGCATTCTTCCTCCGTGGCCGCCTCAGCGTCTCAGCTGCAGGCTTTCAGATCACCTTTCTGGTTGGAGATCAAGCTTCCGGCGAATGTTATACGAAATAGTAATTCACAACTTTGGATGCCGCTGAACTTTTTTTCTGTGCGAGCTATTAATTAACCCAGTGTGCGAGGTTACCATATGTGAGCTGGGGGTTTTGTGTGTATGTAACGTGTGACGTGTTACTGAGTAATCTCTCAGGCCGCTTTGTGACTCGGTAAGATGTAGATTCTTCAAAATCCTTTGGCACACTTTTCCTGTACATATTCAGCCACTGGCTGCAATTTTTTTCGCAAACACTGGTTGATGAGATTTCATATCATGTAAAAAAGGGAACCCATTTAAATAATCGATTTCTTGATACATTTAAAACAAAAGAAAAACAATTTATTTCAAAATGCCGATACTGTTTTGCACACCGTAGAGGTGTAATGCTTTTTGTCCTGGTGCCCAGTTACCGTCGTATCTCTTGGAGGTCTTTGGTCTTCTCCCATGCATGCCTTGCTGCATTACACCCGTCACTTGTTGGAGTCTTCATTGACTCGATCGACTTCCTTCCGTCTCCACTGGCTGTATAAGCAAATGTTATGTCAAGTGGACTTTGAGCTCTGGTTTTGTGTCACTTCTCTGCATACGAGCAGTCAGAAAGCAATTGACCACTAAGATAAAGTGGTACCTAGTAGTGTTTCTGACATCAGACAGATTTTCTCGTGATAAAATGGTAGCTGGTAAAGTTAGGCTATATTAAAGTTTTTGTTGGCAGGCTGACAGATATCGCGTTCTGTCACTACATAATGGCTAGCCGTTTGTTTGCTTTTTCTCCTTCACCCTTTCATTGAGTATTTTAGTCCCACATGTCATCACATCTTGATTTGATGGGTGGGTTGTCTCCTGACATGTTGTGCCTGTGTTTCTTGGGTACTCTTTCTTCATGGTTGAGCTTGGCGGCTCTAAGCTGTTCACAGTGTGTGCGCCCATCCAGGCTGCCCCCGATGCTCGTGTCTTCCGTTGCCTGGGAACAGCTGCAAGCCCCCTGTAACCCTTTTGTGGATGGATAGATCTCAGAGATTCACATACATTCACAGACTCCAGGAGCTTATTGTTTTGTCAGCTGCAGTGTCAGATCGGATCAGGAGATTGGATCTTGCCCTGACTTTGCTTTGTGATTAGCCTAGTGTAGGTTATGAGTAGGAAAAGCGTTTCTGTGATTGGAGGAGAGTAATCAATGCCTATGACTTGTCCAGCTGTGCTGGTTTCCTCTTCTGCAGATGTATGAGTTTGGCTTGTTTTAGGAAAATGTTCATTTACCTGCTGCTTTGGACAGCTGTAAGAATGCAAGAGGTCTGGGGTGAACCTGTGTGAAGGCTGTCAATGCTCTGTTGGACCTTCACCTCCATTATGAGCTACTGGGCTTGAAACCTTACTTTCCGGTAGATCACGTAATCAGCTGACTTTCTTCAAGCTGTAATTCTCTAGAAAAAAAATAAAAATAAACCGCTGTTCCGTCTGTCGGGCCATCTGCGTGGACTAGCCTGTTCATTGGTGTGACTAGCAACTGCTCCCCTGAGAACCGTCGCTCAGTACGTTTACATGCACTGCTAAGTCAAGCTATGGCTATAACTCCACTATGCCATTTAATCGGACTACTCTCCTTGTCCTGGTATACATGCATGCATGGGGATTTTATAGACCAAAGTATTATCGACTCCACTACAACAGGTGGCGCTATATCTCCTTTCAGCTTGTTAGTACTTGGCTTTTTCCGGTTGGCCTTTTGCATCACAGATGTGAAAAATATTTAAAAATTGATGATCATTTACTTCTGGGTCAAAGCCCAAGGGGGGGGGGGCTGTGGAGCATGCACAGAACACCTAGGCCAGTTTGACTGAATGTATGTATGCAGGAGTAAATCAAATTCCAATCACATTACCTTGTTGTCTTAGTCCTACTTGGAGAAATTCAATTTTGTACGATTTCATTCAGACTAACATTTACATTTATGTAAGGTCCAGTTTTAGTCTGCCTAATTCAAATTGTGTGCATGTAAATCTACTGACAGAGAGAAGAACAGTGTCATTTAAAACTGATGGGAAGCTGTTTTTGTCTGTGAAATTAAAGAAGCTTTATGATGGTCTTTTTTCTATAGCTCTGTATTATCGTAGAGTTTAGGCATTTGTGTGTGTGCTTGCTGTTGGGTGTTTCTGGGATTCGTTTGCATGCAGACTTTGCAGTACTGTATCTGTGAAGTGGTAAAACTGCCACTGCCTTATTAATTTTGCAGGTATGCTTTTAAAAATATATATATATTGTACACCCACAGAACCTCTGATGGTCTGGTGTATTGAAGCTGTATTTTTCAAATGTGGCTAATTACTCCTGAGTCACTGTACCCCAGCCAGTGGCCTTTTCTCCTTTAAATAATCTCTGCGTTTGAATCCTTCACGGTTAAATTGTTTATCTTCATTGATGGTGAGTCAGTCACGATGTGTTCTGCTCTTTTCATATTTTAAGTTTCTTAAAACGAGGTTTAATTGGGTATTTAGTGGCAGTTTTTTTCTGCCTGATGCTTAAACCTACCTGTTTATCTGTGTCATTTTTGGCTGGATGTAACCTTGTGTGATTTTCGTCTCTGCGCTCTATTAGAAGGCACATTTACACTTTTCTTGGCTTGTTGTACTCTCTGCTCCGAAGGTCATGTGGCTGTTTAATTGCTTCAACATCAATTTGGGTTAAAGAGTCCTGAGAATGGGTAATCTTCAATGGGCACATCTTTTTGGAAGTCAGGCATGCAGGCACTGCTCACTTGAAACGGAAATCTAGCCACGTTCCAGAGCAGCTCATTGATACTCGCATTCATTCATACTTGGTTGCAGTGTTGGCGCTCAGCTTGACTGCCGTGAAAAACACATCTAAAATGGAAAAGAGGTGTCGTGCGATTGTGCAAACAGATTTAATATGAAATAGGAGACTGCCAAAATCTAAAGAAGTATCGGACATGTATCGATCACGTATGGTTGATACCTGATCCATGTAATAGGTCTGGATCGGTGCCAGTACTGATCCGAATATCTGATCAGTATATCTCTAGTAACGTGGCACTGTTTTGTTAATTGTCTGTAGTTTGTAGAGAAGACGTACAAGTAAGAATTTTGTTTTCCTTTGTACTTATGACACGGTTTTCGTAGCTCAGATTCAATTCAGAATCAGAAGAAACTTAAACAGCTATTAAATATTGAAGACGCTGTACACAGAGAAACACGGTGATGTTCCGAATATTTATTTCTCTTGTCTCTGAAAATATTTGTTTTGAATATTTTCTGGCTAGTCATTTATTTTTTATTTTTTTTTATTAAAATCAGATGCTGCTTGAATGCTAACTTTGCTGTTATATAAACACAGTCCCGTGGAAAATGATCACTATACTACCCCATGATTTTTGGTGGAGCTGCATCTGCCGTATGCGTAGCAATAATGCTACATTTGATTATGTCTGAGGAGTCGTAAATTCCAAGGTGTGTGACGTTCCATCTGTCTTCTGTTTGAGCTACACGATTTGTAATGAACATGGCAGCCTCCAGGAGCACGCTGCTGTTGTTTTCTGAGCACAAAAAGTTCACGGGAAGTCATTTATCAGCAGTACAATAAAATTCAACATCGGAAAAGGGGGCATTTCCAACAGGAAGTGACATTTTCAACACACTTTCATGATGTTTTTCTCCGGCTTATGACTTTAGGAGAGATAATCAAACACAGGATAATTCTTCCCGTAAATGCACAAACGACACCTTGAATCAATGCAGGAAATGTGGTGGCCATGACGCGTTGTATAAACCGACCTGTAGGCGTCAGCTGTACGCCAATTATGTGCCTGCCCAATAGACCTTGATTACTTCACATACAATGTTTTAGGCACATGATATTTTGTTGATTTTCTGTTATTCAGTTTAAGATCCTGAATGCATGTAGTGTTTTTAAACTTGGGGTGGAATTATTCTTTGGATACACTGTAAACCAGAGCCTTGTTAATTGAGGCCTTAAACATGGAGCTGGGTGACAGGCGAACCCTGGAAGCTTTAAGAACATGAATTCGACCCCCTCATCTTCTCTGGCGGAGTTATACTTCAGGTACCCTTTACGACCCCCAATGAGAGTCCAAGTGGAATTGAACAAATGCCGCACATCTCCAGGTATACTCCATCACAACTCAAGAGCTGCACCTGTGGAGTAAGGCACAGGCAGCCCACAGCTTCAGAATAACAGACATTTCAGACTGAACTAGACAGTCTTCTCATTGGGAACCGAGAAAAGGAAAGATGCTAATAACTGGCTGTGGCTGTCATGAACAGATCCGTGTTTCAGTTACAGTAACTGAACGGTTAACTCGGGACTTTTCCCAAGGATTTTAGAATGTAGTGTACTATCCGTGCTGGCTAAGAGTGGAATTATTTTACTGGCGGGTGACTGTGGTCCCTTCATTTAAGGAGATGCTTCTGTCTGTGGTCCATCTGTGATTGTGCTACAGGTGCACTGCGTCTAACATGACGGCACTGGCAGCTGGGCTGCACTGGACAATAGCTCTGTGTTGTCTGATCCAGCCAGGGAGGTGAACAGGAGTTTGGGCCCATGCCCTCCGCTTTGTTTGCTGTGCTATTAAATGGCCTCTGTTTAAAGTGGAGAGGGGGGATGAGCCTGCGGCCCACTAATAAAATCGCCTCAGGGAGGACTGAATGTCCTCTGTCATCAGGTCTTTAAGATTCCTCCAGGGTCATCGGTATCACCGTCCCCCCTTGATCCCTCTACCCATCATGTAGTTTGCTATGCTCTGTAGAAGGAAGTGATTCATTGGCTCATCTCTTACCGATGGAGATGCATTGCACACGAAATGGGGAGGGGGGGGGGGGGTCATGCTATGAGATCATCTCCCTGGCCCTTGTTGAGTCTGCTCAAATGGGATGGGAGGGGGGCTCTCGGCGCCTTGGGGGCATGCGGAAGAAGACTGCCCTGTTGGTGGGGACAGCTGTATCTCATCGTTCAAGGCTGCAGTCCCCTCCGCTCCCTCTCTATCGCATTATTTATCTGTTATAGGGGTCTACAGAAGGGGGGACTTCAAAGCCGGCCCAGCCTCTTAAGTGGGAGGAGCTGTGCAAGGCATTCCCAGACCTGACAGGCCAGCTTCAAAGGCCTCCAAGCAACACTGGCCCCCTCCTACCCCCATCTCTCTGAAATGCATGCAGAGACACATACGCTGGGTTTGCTGGGTCAGCATGCTTCGTGTGTGAAAGAGAGCTCTTCCTTTGTGCCAGAGACTGTTAGGGTCCGAATGACTCCCGTATGAACTCTGAAACTGTTTTTTTTTTTTTTTTTTTTTATTAAATTTTTTTAATTGTACTTTATTTTTGCTTGAGTTGTTGCAAGTCCTTTCACCCTGCTGGTGCTCTTGCCCTTGGATGGGTGACATGGTTTGAAAGCCGTCCATAAAGGACTTGCTTTGCAGGAATCAGTCCACCACTGCTCCTTCTGGTGGTTAGGGTCATGCTACATAGTCTATTTACTAATAAGTGGCTGGAATTGAGTTGGCTGTACAAGATGTTTTTTGATAAAAATTTCTTGCTTTCAGGATTCCCAGCTACCCTGTCTTCCCGCCATGTGCTTCCTTTCATCAGAAACCAAAAGCCTCCTTTTCTCATTTTGGAGTTGGAAGCTGTCTTTGCAGTCTCTTTTCTCTGTCTGTTTATTTGGAAATCCTTAGATAGACTTACAGAGGTTTTGCGCTGTATCTGAATGAAATGGCGACGTTCATACATTCTCCTGGCTGGGGACCTCCTTTAGCGAGCGGTAACTGGCTGACCAAAGCCACTCGTCATTTCTTTATTTTTTTGCTAAGCAATTTGAACGGACTTGCGCCACGTCCAATAGCCATTTCCAATGCTTTCACTGTACTGGCATTCACATTCCACCAAAGAGGACCCATTGAAATCTAGTGGCAATCCCTGAAAGCTGTCGGCACTCAGTGGCTGAATATATAGGTTTATTGGATTGACTGTACTATAGGCAAGGCTGAAGGCCCTGTGTGTAATAGAAAATCTCGAGAACCAGAACTACTTGGATGTTTGGGCTGTGGAATGAGATGGGAGAAGCCAGGGGAAAAGTGCAGAAACCTGTTGAAGATTCCAGGTTTGCACCCACAGTGCAACATCTTCGAACCTGGAGCCAGCCACTGAACCACCCTTTTGTGTACTGATTAGGATACATGCCTGAAGTACATGACTTGACCTAATTTGTGGTCGTCTGGCACTATATATAGTGTAACTTGACACCAGTATTATTCTGACATTTTGTGGTGGTGTTTTTTTTTTTTTTGGTGCCCTAGACGGTGCCTGTTTTGCTTTCTGCATTCTAAACGAGCTGGAAAGCAGGCTTCTTGGAAAGACTGGTCTGTGAAACATGATGCTGGACTCCATTGCGTAATCCAGATCAGAGGGTTGCCGTCCAGCCTGGGCATGGAAAAGCGGCCTATGCACCAGGGCTCTGCTGGCCTCAGTCTGGAAACTCACAGCGTCTGTTCCAAAGTTAAGCCTCCATGAGTATTTTTATGGGTCTCTTACGTGGCTTTTCCCAAAATTACATCTGAGATGGTGTGAAGTGTATCCTGGACAGGACAGGTCAGGTCAAATTCGCGACTTACATATAATCCCTATCAAAGTGTAGATCAATCAATCCCTCTTACAGTTGTAGAAATTAGGTGTCTGCATCTGTAGGTGCTCTGTTAGTGTGAGGCATGACTGGAGAAGTGGCCAATCAGTAATCTGTGTAGGGTCATTTATACAAAGTTGTCCCCCATGAGAAGTCATGACTACTGTCCCTGTCCCATGGACTTTGTGTGTTTTGAGTCCAGTTCTTAATATGCTTGTTTCCTTGTAAGGGAGAACCAGGAAAAGGTGGCGATAAAAGTACATTTATTTATTTGTTTTTGCAAAGGTTTCTTTCGCTGCCCTTCTGCTCTCCCATCTCCCCTGTGTGTTTACGGTAACATGTATCCAGTTTGGAGGCGGTAGCGAAAATGCGCGGGTTCCGTTTGATCCTTTTGTGCACCCCAGCTATCGCTTATGAGTGGGAGCGGCCGACTCCTTTGTAGTGCCGCGTCCTTAATTTGAATCGATTGGCTGAGCACGATGCGGCTCCTCGCTCGTGGATGGCTTCCGTAATTGTTTTTGATCTTTAATTCTGCCGCATAAACGGCCTGTTGCGACGGCTTGGCAGAAACGCTGAATCCGGTTGCTATTTTGAGACCCGGTTTTCATTGGGGGTGGGGGCGGCAGCTCATTGGACACAGCTTGTACCACCCGGAGTTGTGTTTATGTATCACTTCTTTAGCTGGCTGTTTAAACATTTTTGGTTGAAGTGTAAGGGATGTGAGAGGGTGTCAAATTTGGGTTGCATGGAGAATGTTCCCTCAAGGCTTCTGTTTTGGAAGAGTCCTCATTACGGATTTGGGCTGCCATTCATTTTAAAAGCAAGTGTTGCCTGGAACCATCCTAGAAGCTGTGACACCCCATTGTCTTACTTTTTCTATATTTTTTTCCCCTTTTTTGCTTTGATTTCTTCTCTACTGGGCTGAACCCCAAGATGAAGTCCTTTCTGAGTAAGCTTGCCATTCAGTGAGCATTTCATGAACTCTCCATCTTAGACCTTCTCCCCACAGGTGGAGAATTGATTTCTTTTTGCCACGTCTTCTGCACCCCTCTGCTAGGTTAACCGAGTTAAACCTCGTAGCTCATCAGTCCTGGTCCATCCTCTTGCATTTTTCTCTGTGGTTATAGTTTTAGCCTGGTCAGTATTATAAAGGCATCTAAATGGCTGTTGTTCACCATCAGCTACCTGGGTGGGAATTAAACTTTTTAAATGTCATATTCCAACACATTTAGCTTTAGTTGACTCGTCCTTCGTAAAAGAGGCCTAACAGTTGAAGGCCAGGCGTATTTGTTTGTGTTTGCTGTGAAACCATGGTATCAAAACCCAGTCATCTTTGAACCGGGATGTAGCTGGCATGTTCGATGAGGCCCAGCGGGCAACATGACAGACCACGAGTGGATTAAATATCTGTGGAGCCCTAACACCAGTTAAGGTTGGGGTCATTAAACTTCCCCATCCGCAGACATGCTCCCGAGCCGGACTTGTGGTTTTTATCTCTCTTCACTCTCAGGAGGAAATATTCTACCGCCACAATTCTAACGACATTGCCGGGGAGGATTTGAACCTTGGCAAGCACCTTCAACTGGAGAACCTGCCCATGTTTATGTCAGTGTCTGCCCTCCAGCAGGCTTCCACAGCCATCTCGCAGGAGGGGCTGTGCTCAGTTCCTGCCTCAGTTGGCCCTGTTCAGCCGTTGCGGCGTAGGTGGCATGGAGGGAAAGAGAGAGAGCGTGAAAGAGAGAGAGAGAGAAAGTGCTTTATTTATAGAGGAGGTTCATATCTGGGTTCCGTGAGTAATGCCGTCCCGCTGGAGGGGTTTGCCAGTGGGCGAGCGGGAAGTCCTACAGAGGTCGCCACAGGAAGGCATCGTAAGGCTTCGCTCTGACCCGCGAGGACCTCATGTGTGAGTCCTTTGTATGGATCCAGTGACCGCACTTCTCTGGCTGCAGCGGCGCGCGTGGGACCCGCTGGGGAACTCGCATTGGGGTGACTCGGGAGATGTACGCCGTGCTGTGTTCCACTCAACGGTCTGGAGCTGTTGAGAGGTTTTAAGGGTTACCGAATTTCATTGTAAATGTTAATTTGCTACCTAAAGGTGCCGCTACCTTTTAAATTCCCAATGGAAGTTTCTGCCTGTGTAAGCAGTTCGAGGTGTATTTGAATGGCAGTTATTTTGGATTAGACTAGAAACACTTTTCAGCTTTCATGCTGTCGGCCTTTACGGTAAATGGGTATTTAGTTTCATGCAAAGGGTTGACTGGGCATTTGCACTCGGGCTAGAGTATGGGATGATTCATGGTTTCTTTTAAAAGGTAGCTTGTAGAGGATGAATAGAAATTCATATTGCCGGGTGGTCGTCGCTGTTGTTCCACAAATCTCTGTGCACGTCTGCAGATATGTGTAAACTAATACGCACCTTCGTTTTTTTGCATCGACCGCATTTCTAACCACAAACCAAAGAGGTTCAGGGGGGCTTCCTTTGAATGCCACACTGGTTAGAATTTTGTGGCAGGGGTGGGTTTGGGCCAGTCGAGTAATTAGCAGAGCACTGCTCTTAATGCTGCTCTTGTCCTGCAACAGCAGCATCCAGAACGCACTGCAGTCATGCACCAGATGAGTCCAGTCGATACAGGTGCTGCCTTAGAGGGTGTGCGTGTGTATGGATATGTGTGTGTTTGTGTGTGCACCGCAGTACAGCTGCCATATGCTGCTTTAGAGTCCAACAATGCCCTGCTTCTGTATTTTTTATAATGCATTACTTTTTTTTTCCATTTTGATCAGTACTTTGTCTTGTGTATTTTTCCACTTTTGATGGGCTGGCATTAACATTTTATCTTCATAAATAAACAAACATTCCCTCATTTCCCGCCTCCTACCGTTTCAAACCCCTGTGTCAGTGTCTGGGGTAGGCTTTAAGCCAAATTTTCGGTGTACCCGGCGGCTCCGTGAGCGCCGGTCTGTGGCCAGAGGGGGTCCCCGGCGAGCGCCGGTCTGTGGCCAGAGGGGGTCCCCGGCGAGCGCCGGTCTGTGGCCAGAGGGGGTCTGCGGTGTGCGGCATCCACCTGATCCGGGATGGAGCCCCACAAGCCTTTTCATTCAGGTGGTCTGCGTCCCCCGATGGACTGCGCCTGACTGATCGCGAACATCGTGGATAGCAAGAGACACTTTGACCCATTTCGCTTGACGCGGGTGTGACCTGGGAACACCGGCGAGTTTCGGTAAACGTTTAATTGACTTTTGGGAGCTTTCGATCTTGACATGAAAGCTTTTTAACGTCTTTGATTGAAAAGGAATTGATTCATCCCCTCTCGTTTCCTCCCTCTCTCTCTCTCTCTCTCTCTCTCTCTCTTTCTCTCTCACACACACACACACACACACACACACTCGCAAACACACACACCCACCCCCCAGATGTGCCCGTTCCTTCACCAAGGACTTTATTTGATGCTGGATCACCTGTAAGTAACTTGCAGCATCCGAATAATTGGACCTTTCTGTCAAGAAATTTAAAAGTGACAGTTTGCAGTTAACCAGACAGAGGGTGCATGCGATTTCAGAGACCCTCTCAGTAACATATGTGATACCTGCTTGAATTGTACTTTTCTGAATGGTTAAATCACCCCCCTTTCAGATTCCACCTCAGAACATAATCTGAAAATAAAGGATAGTGTCAGAAGGACGGCATATTATAACGTGTGCTAAAATTATTTAGCACATCGCTGTGTGAATCAGCAGTTCTGGTGATGACCATGTCTTATGTAAAGATCAGCTGTTATCTTGTGTTTATTTTGAGGTTTGGACCTCGGTAAAAATTAAAAGGCATTTATGATCATTAATTGCTAGGTGACTAAACCCTACTGCTCCTGCCGGCTGCCCTGTCTGACAGTCAGCCTGGTCCTGCTGTGCTTTGGGTCTTCAAAGCAATTTATTTATTTTTTTATCCTGCCACAGCCCCCCCGTCCCCCCCTTGACTATTGTGTACAACGTGTAGGCATGCAAGACTATTCTCAATCTGTGAGCCTGCAGATACATGTGCTTTTAACTGCTCACATCTTTACTGATTTTATCTCTTTAGTCGCTTTCAAA
This sequence comes from Brevimyrus niger, assembly GCA_015164015.2. Classification (NCBI taxonomy): domain Eukaryota; kingdom Metazoa; phylum Chordata; class Actinopteri; order Osteoglossiformes; family Mormyridae; genus Brevimyrus; species Brevimyrus niger. The sequence goes on from JAABNY020000034.1 coordinate 12,413,078, forward strand.
TAAAATCTGGGTAACGCTGCTCCAGCAAGCACAGTAAAAAGGGCAGACGTGAGTCACGGCGGAATCTTGATGTTTGGTGATGCTTCATTTTGAGCTCTGCACACTGTATTTAAAAAGAGTGTTTGGAGTTGGGAAACCATCACTGAAATAGCAAAAAGGTGCAGAGGTTGTGCAACACGCCACGGTGGCTACAAGATGGGACCCTGGACTCGCCCTCAGTGCCTCCGCAGGCCACAGCCTCCGGGCGCCCGTTCAGGGAAAATGTCAGCAGGGACACACCATAAAAAGTCGACCGTTGCTTGAATTATCACTTGTTTAAATTTCCTACTGCCTGGTTTCCTAGGCCATCAACAGGGTTAAAAAAAAAAAAAAAGAAGAAAATCGAGAGATTGTAAAACATAAAGTTGTTTACAGGGCCGCTGGTGTCTTTTACAGTATCACTGCTCCATTATCAGCAAGTCAGTTGTTAGCTCATCCGCTAATAACCGATCGCTGATCTATGAGTGAGGGGCTCTTGGTGCCTCGATGGCTGGGGACACAGCCCCCAAGCCCCGGAAGCTTTGCACCTACTGAACTGCCCCTTTTCCTTGTATATAGAGTTGGTAACATTTCCCCGGCTGGTCGCCGGCCCTTTGTGAAGTGTCCGAGGCAGCTCGCTGGAGTGAGTTCACCGGGATATGAGGCAGCAAGGTAGGCGCGGCCTGCGGGCCATGGCAGTGGGTCGGTCTTTGTTCGGCCAGGACGGGGGAGGTTGCGGACGGCTTGTTTAAAAGTGTGCTAGAGCGTGTCATCTGCTGGTAAGGCACTCCCTGTCTGAGCAGCTCACCTGCATTCGAAAGCCGTCTCTGTACGTCAGTCCGAGGCACAGAGGTGCTTTTTCTGATATGCGGGCCTTGCCGGAAAAGCAGGTACGGCTAACCCGAGTCTCCCAGGGTCGCAGGGTTTCCCGTCCGCCTTACTGGGTCGGCGTTTTACCATTATTTATTTATTTATTTTTCTCTGTTCCCACGGAAACCTTTGCTCACCGTTCTGTGCTTCCTCAAACAGAACTTGGTGGACGGGCGTGACGCGCACAGCGGTGTCGAAACTTCCCCCTTAAGGTTGCCAAGGCACCTGCCTGTGGTCTGACTGTGCTGTGATGTGCGTTTAAAGGTGCACGGTCAGTTAAGGAGCCTGAATGTTGACTAGCCATGCACTCGTGAGTTAAGGGCATTTAGCCTTTAGATGCAACCTTGTCTCATGTCTCTTCATGCCATTTAATAATTGGGGAAACAAATCTAATATTTGGTGAAAGTGTGTTTATTATTACACTGACAAAGTTTACTTCAGTAAAGTATGGGTTATTTTTACTGAAATTTACATTCAGAACATTTTTTTTTTTTTACAGATCTATCATGAAATATGCATCCGTTTTACTGCATATTAAAGGAGGTGTTTACATTTTTAATCAGCTTTGTTTGATTTGGTTCATGGACTCATTTCTTATGTTGAAGTCATTTAATTCAGCTTTACACCTGTCCTGTCTGCAGAACAGTGATTTCTTCCAGTTGAACCCATGACACACTGTCACCAGTCTGGTTTATCTTTAACAGCAAAGCTAACAAGACCTTTGGCCTCGATGCCGCTCGCTGTCTGCTGTCACTTGTGCTATATTAGCTTTGCCCCTGCCTCCCACCCGCAGTTGTAATAGTGAAAAGGCCTCATTTGTTTCCAGGCTGAATTTAGTTTCATTCTGTGATTCTTTGTCAATCCGTACCTTTCACTCTTGGTGTTGGTTTCAGATCAGTGGTCCGACCTGATTTTGATTTATTATGTGCCAGGAAAGAATTCATACCAGAGAAAAATGAGACATGTATGCATCCTTTGTAAAGTCTCATAAAAGCTATTCATTTGAATGTGTACCATAACTGTTACTATCATGAGTAGTAACAGTTGGGGAGTTTGGAAGTGTTAGACTGTTGCTTGTACTTCAAAGGGCTACACATCTTGCATGATAATCCCACAGTTGGCATGGTACCGCCAGTTAACCCCTAAGCCAGATGTCTTTGTTGAGGGCCTGGTCTATTTAGCGCCACCAGGCTCTTTGTCGGGAAATCGTTACCCATCTGAGAGCTCGGAGCTATTAGCTGGAGCTCTGTGTGCTACAAAACATGCCCCCCCCGTGCTGCCTGAAGGCTCCCCGTTTAAAACCAGCCTAGCAGGTAGGTCTCTGTAAGAGGCTGACAGCGTAGCGCTGGGGTGTGGGAGTTGGAAAAACCTACTCTGGAGGTCTGCTCTGGTCTCATTAGCCATGCGGGCAGTTGAGAGAGCAGAGGATCATGGGATTGAATTCCACCAGGCACAGCTGCAGAAGCCGCGTAACAGATGGCTCAGCTGAGGTCTGTGTCAGGAAGGTATTTCAGAACGCATGTGAAATGTCCCAGTGCCAGTGGCCAGGCTCAGGACATAAATCACGGGGGAGAATTTGAAGGCGGCTGGGTTGGCATTGACTCATGGCTGTGCCGCTGTTGTATGCATGCACATCTGACACACTTTCAGTGACGTATTATAAGTGATGCACCGATAAGGAAGTTTCTGGCCGAATGGATTTTCAGAAACACTTCATATTCTTCACGGTCTCACTTTTAAGGTGAACAATCAAATTCATCGTGTTGAAATTAGGGCTGCCGCAATTAGTCAGAATAGTTCATGACGGCGACCCTGACAATGCATCAGCATCTATATTTTAAATCCATGCATCATTTAATTTTTTTTTATGAAATTACCGCTATGGTTTGGAAAAAACGCCTTATAATAAATGTTTTCCTTTAATATTGCTGCGCAATTGTGGGAATAGTTCAGTTCACTGCAAATTAACTTTCAAAGACATGCCATGGCGGCAGTAGTGCTTTGGGCTTGTTGGAGCTGTGATATCTTAAACTAAAACTAAAAGGAAAAGGGACATTAAAAACCTGAAATAAAAATGAAAACTATTTACCAATCAAAAATGTGCCAGACTTAAATCTGCGAGAAGTATTTCCACACCACCAATGCCTTTTACCTTTCGTAACTGTAGTTATCTCCTCTCTTAAAGGCTATAGAGCTGTCCACTTCTTCATTACCACACCACCGCTTACCACTTCCCTAATTTAGTAAAACAGTCGCATCTGGAGTGCTCCACTGGCTTAATTTAATAAGCATAAAGATATGCAGAAATTATGCAAATTACTAACTTTTCGACATCACGACACGCATCTCATTAATATTTTAGGCCTACTACTAATCTGATTATCGAATCGTGGGCGAAAATAATGTCTGTATAGTTCCGAAAAAGCCAGCCTCCTCGTTATAAAGTCTTTGCAATGACATAAAGATTGTTGTTGTCGAAATAAAATTTACTTGAGGAAAATTAATCATTTCGATTAATTGACCAATTGGTCAAATTGTCGATAGATTAATCAGTAGTTGTTAGTGGCAGCCCTAGTTGAAGTGTTTATTACTAAATTCTGCTGGTGAAATTTTAGCAGAGCAATGTTTGCAAAATGCATTTCTAACTATGTTAAAATAAATCCACATTGCAGAGATTTTTCGAACTGGTTAGTACGCTGGTGTGCAGAGCAATACGGATGACCATTTTAAAGCGAATTGGCAGTGGTAAATATCGGCTAATTTTTTTTTAACTTTCACTGGCCGATTGTTGTTGTATCGGCTGATACTCAGAGTTGACCGATATAGTTGGAGCATCTCTATGTATCATAACTTATTACTGATCGCGGTTGTTTCCTGAATTCTCTGAGCTGCACCTGAACCACACGAACGTGATCCTCTTTCCTGTAATGTGCAAACTGTGTTTCCTGGCAATATTGCCGTAACCCAAAATGAAACATGTCGCTCTCCCTGTCACTCCGTAGGAGACAAAGATGGCAGCAAAGTGACCACGGTGGTGGCGACGCCGGGCCAGGGGCCCGACCGGCCGCAGGAGGTCAGCTACACGGACACCAAGGTGATCGGCAACGGCTCCTTCGGCGTCGTCTACCAGGCCAAGCTGTGCGACTCAGGAGAGCTAGTGGCCATCAAGAAGGTGCTACAGGACAAACGGTTCAAGGTGAGGACGCCGGTGAGGGTCCGGGGAAGGCACCCTTGAGTTCGCATCAGGAGGGAGTGTTTTCAGCTTCAGAAGATTTAGCCTGAAGTTATTCACCGCAAGAAAATTCGGGCATGATGCAGTGTTTTTGGTGAGACCCACCAACAGCTTAGCTTCTTCTCAATCTGCTAACTGCTCTTAAAACGGATCATGGCTGGGGAGGGTATGTTGGCCCTGGGCTCTGATGGAGCCAGTATATCTGAAGGTCTCAAAACTGTCCGGGAGCTTGTGAGGAAGCGGAGAACACTATTGGGCTGTTCAAGGGGGCCGTACAAAGCGTATAATGGTCTGGGTTCTAGATGTGTCCAGCTTTCGTGTTCTCAGTTATTTGGCGGCATCCCTTCCACAGCTGGGTTTTGTGATCCCACACTTGTAGTCAAACACACAAATCCCCCCTCGGTCCCCCCATCATGTGTATTTCTTTTTACTATAAAACCAGTGCAGATACCTTGCTGCTGTGGTATTTCCTGTTGTTTTCCCCCCTGAGGCTCCTCTGTCCAGCTGCATGGCATAAACATACTTTCAGTTTGCGTGTAAGTCTGTAATGGTACCTGGGAGGGGGGGGAGGACCACCTGTGTCAGAGGTCCGCTGAGGGCGGGTAGCTGGCTGAGCTGGTACCAGTGTGGCCCTCAGCACTGAGATTTCCCCCATCCAGTCCAAGAGGTCAAAGCACATTTATCCATACCTGAGCACCGGAGGTACCAGACGCTGTGCGAACAAGGCCTTCTTAATGCAGAGGATGACGTCACAGGAACACGTGACATTACGATACTCAGCAGGGGCCTGGGAATAGAGCATCTCGACGTGCCCCCCGACAGGCAGCTGGGCCCTGACCTTTCACCGATTCACCAGAAGGAAGGCCATAGAGCAAGAACAGATGAGTGAACATGGGAAGGATAGACCCCTTGGTGTGAAACACAAAAGATGTATCCTGTCTTCAGTGAATAGAACCCTCCGCCCCCCCCCCCCCCCCCCACCCCCACGCACAACCACTACCCCCCCCCCCCCCCACCCCCCCCCCCCACCCTCCCCATCTCCTCCCTCTCCCCCCCTCTCCCC
>JAABNY020000034.1:12429426-12449119 GCA_015164015.2 Brevimyrus niger
TTTCCAATCTTTTGGCCCGTTGTCGCTCCCTCCCCCCCCGCTCTCCCCCCGCCCCCCCCCGCGAGGCCCTCACACCTCCCGCCCCCCCCCCCCCCCCCCCACCAGGGAGAGCTGTCATTGCGACCGTGCCGGTCCTCGGAAAGCAGCGGCATATTTTTTTTCTTTAAAGATGCTGCAGTCTGGCGTTTTGGGTTTAATAATAGAAAGCCGTGGGGTTCATACTCTCGCTGGCACACTCTCCTCTCCTTGTCTCATCCCCTCTTCACTTGCCCTTGTATTTTTAGAATGGACCACCGCGACACGAATAGCAGTAGAGCGTTTCACCTTGGACACCTGGCAGACACTTGGGCGTGTGCCCGCCTCTTGTGAGTAAGCAGGAAGGTGCTGTCGTACATGGAGGTGACGGCACGGCACGTGAGAGGCTGCGGCCAGCGGCCAGACCGCTGCTGGAAGGTTCTATGTGAGAACCTGTTCAGGGGTTAGGGAACGGTTCGGGTTTTGTGACGGTGACGTCACTGGCTCAGTCCACCTGCCTCGTTCAGCAAGGGTGGTGCAGGGGGTGGTTAAGACCCTGTGCCTGTGAATGGAAGGTTGTTCATTCGAATCCCAGGGTCAGAGCAAGGCCCTTAACCCCCAGGTGGTGGTTGACCCTGCTTTTTCAAAAAAAATGTTGCTTTGGATATAAGCTTTTGCTAAATTTAAAAAATAAATGAAATCATGTACTTGCAGGACAAAAAGTGTGAAAAGGGTTTTACAGCTATTTACTTTAGTTATATACGTTTAAAACATTTTCTAATCTAATTTATGAAGTCTGCGTGTCGATTTGCATTTTGAAGAGAATGTGCATGCGTTTTCGAGCCTGCTGCAGGTTCTCAGCCTCGCTGCAGGTTCTCAGCCTCGCTGCAGGACCAACTGGTAGCTTTGGATTTCTAAAAATCAGCAGATTAAACACAGTGTATGTCAGTATTGGTTTACTGTTACAGTTAGACCTATCTTTATTTTTTCCCCATATAAAACAGGAGTTCCATCTTCTGCAGTAGCCCAGAACCACCACCCACACATTAGAACTCTATCGCAGTTGCTAATTTTGACACGTACGTAATTTTACTGCCAAATCTATCTTTGGGTTTCTTTCTGGGAATTACATTTTAGCGGGACGGTAAAGATTGACGCTTGTGTAGATGGTTTCAGACTCCCATGCCTGTAACTTCTCCTGACGATATGGCTTCTGCAGACATCTGAAGACATTCTCCACCGGTGTGCGTGCATGCGAGTGTGATTGCGTGCGTCGTCCCGCGTGCTTGTGATTTTCAGACGGCAGTCTCTGTCCTCCCTCCTGTAGCAGCTGATGTGATTGGGTGACATCTCTTCTTTTTCTTGGGTCTGAAGGAATTGTGCGGTTTCCAAAGGAAGTTGAGGCCTTCAGATCGATCGGTCGTTCAGGTGTGTCTGGCAGAAGCAGGCGTGACATTTGGCAGGTTTTCTGCAGTGGGCAATGTATGCGGGTCCCACTCACATGTGCTCAACGCTTCCTTGTGGCTTATAGAAGCAGATGTGTTAGTTTGCCGGTAAATAGTTTCTTCTTCCCTCACACAGCAATCTACTTAACTTGTAGAGCTCGTCTCCTACAATGCCGCTTGCCTTCAGGACTTGTGCTCTGTGTTGGTGTGTCCACTCTAACAAAAAAAGTATGTTTTTGTAGATGTTAGTGCACCATCCCTCCCAGCAAGAGGAAAGTGCTCCTAATTTCTGTTCTCTCCCAACTTCCACAGAAAGATGAGGTGTATCTGAACCTGGTGCTGGACTATGTTCCTGAGACAGTGTACCGGGTGGCCAGACACTACAGCCGAGCCAAGCAGACTTTGCCCATAGTCTACGTCAAGGTATGCTTAACGCTCAGCACGGCCATGCTACACTCTGAGGTCCTCTAATGAGTCCCAGGAGCACATGGATCTCCTCACGCTATTTACTAAGGGGGGAGGGGGGGGGGCAGAGAGACTGAAGTCGGTAGTCATTAGATGATGGTAGCCTAATTACGGTCGTTAGACCAAAGGTGAGCAGCAGTTACTCTGTTGGTTTTACATTTTGTTTGGAATCTTTTGCGGTGCCCAAGCGTAGGCCTCTCTGTGGGTCACAGCTGCACAGCAGGACGACCCCAATTAGCCTCCGTTCAGAGCAGTGGGTGCCGTGCATAGCTCCATATGGCCTGGACCCCTTTGTAGCTGGCCTGCAGGGATCTGTGCATTCACTGATTCCATTAGGCAGTGGAGAAAGATCAGCAACCTTGGCTCTATTCTCTCACCCATATGTTGGACAGTTTTTCTCCCGCATCTCCTATATCAAAGGCCACACAATATCCATCTTACATTTGTGAGGCTCCTCTATGTCCATAGAAGACCTGTAAGTAAAGTTATTCTTAGAGACGCATTGAAATCCAGTCTCATTCCGATATCCAATCTTTTTCTAGTTGTACATGTACCAGCTGTTTCGGAGTCTAGCCTACATCCATTCCTTCGGGATCTGCCATCGGGACATCAAGCCGCAGAACCTCCTGCTGGACCCAGAAACAGCTGTGCTCAAGTTGTGTGACTTCGGGAGGTGAGATGGGTGGAAGTCCAGAGTGTGGGGACCTTCTTGTAGTATGTTGCATTAGACAGAAGAGGATTGGGGTTGCATTGGTATGAGAATCAGGAGGACGAGCTGACTTGCAGAAGCTCTGACTTCTGGTCAGGTCTTTCTATCTCAGATGACGAGAAAATGTATCCTTGGAAAAGGAGACCCAGCATCTCATTCTGAAGGAGGCCATTCAGGCTATAGCGGTCTCTGCTGCTAACCTTCTGGTTTCTTACCCGCAGTGCAAAGCAACTGGTGAGGGGTGAACCCAACGTGTCGTACATTTGCTCCCGCTACTACAGAGCTCCTGAGCTCATCTTCGGAGCCACGGACTACACTGCCAGCATCGGTACGTCACAAGCCATTCACTTCTTGGGGGTCAGGCCTCAGAGAGATGGGTACTGGTTTAGGGGGAACCTCTATGTGAAGTGTCTCACTCCCCCCAAGCTCCAGGTACTTTGATCCAGAAGAGGTCATTTTAGTAACCCTAAAAGCCTGAGTTCGCGATGAGTTCTCTGGCTTCTCAGTCCACATCTCCATGAAAATGCCTCCAGCCTGCTTCCAGAAGCACGACAGCACCATGGCTGGGACGAAGAGCCGACTGATATTAGTGTCACGAACAAGGCTTTTGAAAAGCTCTTTTTTATAACCGCTGATTCACTGTGGAGGGTGTCTACAGTTGCCAAAGAAGTACTTGAGGCCATGTTGAAGGTTTCAGTTTGTGTGGGGCGCCGTGGAGCTGCTGCGACGCCGCTTAAACGGCCTTCGGGTCCCTTTCACTGCTTTCACTGCTCCTCACACCACGGTTTGTCCCGCAGATGTATGGTCGGCCGGCTGCGTGCTTGCAGAGCTGCTGCTCGGGCAGCCGATCTTTCCCGGAGACAGCGGAGTGGATCAGCTGGTCGAGATCATCAAGGTAACAATAGCCGGCGTCTGCACTCAGGGTTTTTCTACGTCATCCGGCATGAAAGCCTTGTGCTCATCTTGTTAGTAATGGTCTCGTGGACAGTGGCTCACGGTAGTGCCGGGTGAATAATGAGATCTAGTTGACGTCATCCTATCTATGTATCACCTCATATTGTATAGTTTGTCGTTCTACACCTCCCTTACCCACAATACGTTCATTTTAATATAGATGCTCATCCTCCGATGTTTTATTTTCTATAACAGATAACTGAAATTTGACTTTCGAGTTTTTCCCCCAAATTATTTTACTATATGTTCTACCTATAACTCTCGTCAACCCATTGTGTCCCTTGCTAACTAGATTTTCTTATCAGTAACCTAATATTTGTGTAGTTGTATACATCTTGCGTGCGTCTGTGTGGGAGTGTATATTTATTTTGCTTTTATCTGATTTAAATTCCACATGTATGTGGAAAGGAGTGTGTGTCTGGTGTGGTTCACATGAACTGAGGACGTTGGAGTGCAGGGTAAAGACCATGTGCTTCTGGTGGTTGCGAATTATTGCACGCGAGTGAAATTGGTCCTGTGTGTACGGTTGAATTTTTTCATTTGCTGTTGGTTCTCCTGTGCTGTCGGTGGCTTTGGAACAAGCTTTAATTGAGAAATAAGCCTAAAACTCTGTCATCCAAGTGGATTTCTGCACTGTGGCCACATTTGCTCCCACCTGTTCTCCTCTAAACTTTTCCCGTCGTCCTTTCATCTCTCCTCGTGTCGCTCAGGTCCTGGGAACACCTACAAGGGAACAAATCCGTGAAATGAATCCCAACTACACAGAGTTCAAGTTCCCCCAGATCAAGGCACACCCATGGACTAAGGTGAGTCAGCAGGTACAGGAAATCTTTTACTACCTTTTCATTCCTCCGCATCTCTTGGCTTCACGTCTCCATCGAGCTCCTCGCTGGCCTTTCTTCCTGCTCCTCCCCTGCTCACTCAGACCCAAGGCTCCACGTCTCTACCTGCTCTCAGCTGAGAACTCGCTCACTGCTTTTATGGGTTCTCATAATTATGGGTGGTACTATGATCTCAGAATGAGGTGGATGCCGGTCTCCTTGAAAATGGAAAGTCTGTAGATCGATATAAGTTGTTGATGCATGATAAGGTAATTCTGCGCAGTTTAGTCTGGAGGTCATAGCTGGTTTTAGGTGTCAGTTGGCTACATCGTTGTGCCGTACTGGACACTTGAATGAAACCAGCTAACTCATGTGGTACTAATAAACCAGTCTGCTGTTTACTGAGATGAGTCATTTTAAATGAACCTTTTGTAGATGTTAATGTTTTAGAAGTATATGTTTAACGTCCAGGTGTGGATGTGACTGCTCAATGCTTCTGGTTTTTGGCTCTCTGACCAGCCAGATGTGTTTCTCATTAATTGTATGGGTTAAACAGCATATTAAATTTGAGTCAGACACCCTAGTTACTCACTGTGCCGTACTAAATTAGCCGATATTTGTGTTGTTAAGTGTCTCTTAAAAGCTAGGCGTCACAGTCATCCATTGCAAAGTTCTGGTGATGCGCCGAACAGGCTTTCAGGAAGCCGTCCGTGTCGGTGCCTGTTCATACAAGCTGGATGGACCCGAGTATGTGGATCGGGTTTTATGAGCCCCTGCTCAGCTGTCACACGCACAAACGGGCCCTGATATCAGCCTTTACAATCGACCTCTGCCAGCTGCTGGTTTATCTCACTTCTGACGTTTTTCCTCCTGGGCCATCCTCTAGGGTCTCTTGTAATAAAACGATTCAGAGAAACGTATTAGGAGTAGACTTCTGTCCAGTTTGTTGGCAGTGCTTCGTCGATGATTCGCTTGTAGAATTCTAGCTTGTCACATGGATGCCCGGGTGCGAATCTGGGCCAGTGTAGCTTCTCTTTGGGGGCAGCGTGGGGCTCAGGTTAAGCCGCTGTGCCTGTGATGGGAAGGTTGCCAGTTCAAATCCCACCACCGGCGGAGTGTTTTCATTGTTGGGCTCTTGAGCAAGGCCCTTAACTCCAATTGCTCCAGGGACTGTCTGACCCAGTATGTATCGCTTTAGATAATACCGTCTGCTAAATAAATGAAATGTAAATGTAGGGGGCTGCACTGGAAAGCTTAGCTTAATTTTGGGAATTTGTGATGTCAGTGTTTGTTAGAATTGTGCTCGTTGGTATCTCTGTCCCCCTCTTGTGGTCGACTTGCTTGATTCAGTTCAGCTCGCGCATGCAGTAAGGCATCCATGGTAGCTACGCTTAGTCCCACCTGCGTATTTAGTTTCTGCCAAATTTTAAACTGATTCAGAGCTATGAGGAGATGCTGCAGACTCGACACGAGTGCCAGCTTGCGTTTGCTGTCAGAAACCCACATATTGCTTCGGCCTCCCTGAATATCGTCTCGCCATTGCCAAGCTTCCTGTTATTGCTCTAAGGCACTTAGCATCTTACAGTAGCATCCCATCTGTGGCACAGACACAGACTCATGCCTTTTGTTACGGCGAGAGAATGAGTGTGATTGGTTTCCGTCTGCTCCTCCCGGGGGGGGGGGGGGTTAGGACCAATCGCGGTCCTAAATATGAATTTCATTTACAGAAATGGGGCATTCGGAGACTGGGAGGATAAGTGCGGCATTCTCTTCCTGGAGAGGATCTTTTGTGGAAATGGAGTTTATTTTTCTTTTTGCTTGTTTTTTTACCCTCCTGCAGCAGACTGGAAAGAGAGGTCCTATATTCCTCTGGTCATTCTGGATGACTTGAGGAAGTCGGGCCTTGTGGGTCTCCATCTGTAATGGACACCTGAATTAAGGCTACATTTAGCTTGATGTACAATGCTGAGTAATGCCCCGCATTGTGGTCTGTGGGTCTTATCGCAGTTCCTCAGCTCCATAGTCTCAGTGATGCTTAAGTCGAATCCACTGGGCCCTCTCATTGACAGGCAGTAGAATGTTGTGATTGTAGAAGGAGGAGGTTTTTCTTTCTCCTTGAGGGGTTAGTGAAGCTCTGCACGCAGTCGCAAACACAGAGAGGGTGTTCCTTTTCATGTGGAGGCTGTCACTGAGCACAGCTGATTGGACTGACTTCAAGAAGCTCTTTGTGTACCTGTCCCTGCTGTCTGCCATTCCGTCTGCTTTCTCTGTTTTTCATGCTTTAACTGTCTGCACCGAATGAGACGTCTCGTTTCTGACATCCAGTGGGTCACAGCATGTTGCCCTCACCCTCGTAGCGTAGAGTTAATATTTAAATAACCTGTGTCGTAGTCCCGGTTGCCCTGAGTGCGCCCCCTGGTGGTGTGAGGTATTAGGTTGGCGTGGGTGTTTTCTTTGTGCAGCGGCAACACACTGCCTGTGTGGGCGGCCCGCAGGTGTTCCGGCCGCGCACGCCGCCCGAGGCCATCGCGCTGTGCTCGCGGCTGCTAGAGTACACGCCCACCGCACGTCTCACGCCCCTGGAGGCCTGCGCACACTCCTTCTTCGACGAGCTGCGGGAGCCCAACGTGAAGCTGCCCAACGGCCGCGAGAAGCCGTCCCTCTTCAACTTCACCACTCAGGGTAAGGACACCCCGCCCCCCCAAAAACACACACACACACACGTTTGTATTCATCTCTTTGGGAAAAGCCCTAATCCTGACAATAACAACCCAGGCTCCTAGCAAACCCTAATCTTAACCATAAGTAACCAAGCAAAAAGAATTTATTGCATTCGTAGTTTTTTACAAAATTGAGCGGCTGGAAAATGTCCCTGCAAGGTCAAAAGTTGAAGGTTTTTATCGCATTGTGGGGAAATTTGTTCCCATGATGCAATTACAAAAACACACACACACACGCACGCGCTTTCAGTTCTGCCCTGCATGTTCCACCTCTCACCACACAGCAGGTTTTATTGTATTGCTCAGCTCAGAAAATCTTCCCATTTAAACTTCGCTTCCACATTCACTTTTCCATAAGTCAGTCCCCTGATCCTACAGCCCTTGTCACTGGCATAGGTCAGTGTATCGGTGACATTTCAGTGACGGTCTCTTGCTCTGTCTACCCCCATCTCGCTCAGAGTTGTCCAGTAACCCTTCCCTGGCCTCCATCCTCATCCCTGCCCACGCCCGGAGCCAGCCTGGTGCTTCCACCCCCACCAACGCCTCTGCTGCTTCAGGTATGGCCCTTGGCATTCCTGTCCCCTCCCCTCAAGGCACTGTGGTCCCCATTCCATCTCCATGCCCTCTGTGCTCTCCACCATGCTTCCTCATATTTATCTGCGCTGGTCGCTCCCTTGCCTCTAATGGGGTCTCTGCTGTCCTCGTTTCAGATGCCAACAGCGGAGATCGTAGCCAGACCACCAACGCAGCCTCTGCCTCCGCCTCCAACTCCACCTGAGATGCTGCCCCCTCCCCCAGGGGCCCACCCCGCTGCCCAGGCCTCGCCTCTCGTCCTTGGCTGCCTTTTGGGGAGGAGTCGGGGGTGATGGGCGGGGTCACGCACACACGCAAACACAAAAAAACCCACAAAAAAAGAGGAAACCAATCTGACCGAGTGCCCCCCCCCCCCAAACCCCCGTCTGCCTGTTCATTTGTGTGTTTTTATTTGTACAAAGTGATAGCGACTATGATGACTGCTATTCATTTGTGTGCTTGCTACGAGAGACATGGGGGTGGCAAGGGGCTGTTGAATAAGTAAATATATAAATATATAAATATACAGTAAATACAGTATGTATTAATGTTTCTCCCTTGACAATCTTTGTATTGAAGCAGTATTGTAGCTATATTTATCTTTTATCACTTTTTCCTCTGGGTTTGGGAGAAACCCCCCTCCCCCCCACTTTGTAACTTGTAACCTTTGACCCCTTCTCAGAGCTCCTTGTGCATGGCTTGAGTTAGGAGACTCTTACCACAGTCTGTTTATAATCGGCTGAGAGCTATTGCTCTTTTTATCAATTAAAGGGCCACGATATTTAATCCTTAAACCATTTTAAAAGCCCCCAAAAAAAAAAAAAATCTGGCACACCCAGAGAAGGTAATTACAGTATGTTAGACAACTGTGAATGGCACACAGTTTCAAAAAAGATGGACTAAATATTTCTTTTAGCAATGGGACTGGGGGAGATGACATAGGTGGGAAGTTTTTAGCGATCGACATCTGCATCCGTGTGCTCGTGTTGTATTTATACATATGGTTCATGTATTACTTTCCATTATGTGAAATATTTACGGTATATATCAAATTACAGTTCAGAAGTCAGAGGTCAAGAGCTGATATTCAGGCAGCAATATTTGCTGGTGCCTAAAGCTTCTCGAGTCTCTTCAGGAAGGGTCTTCTGTCCAGCAAGCACATTTCCTGCTTCTGTCAGCCCGTTTTGATTTTTATTAGTGACTTAGATTTGTATAGATTTTAAAAACCCCCCACCTCTCCTCCTCGACACCTCTTTTAACTTTCCTTTCAACTTATTTATTATTGCATGTGACTTGTGTAGACTTCGGTTAAATGGATCTGTCATAGCTTTGGGGGATTTGAGCTTGAACCAGGCTGAGGAGTTTTCACCCGAATTCTGAGGTGAGGTGTGGGCCCACTCAGGACGTTTATGCGATGCGATTAATCCGCTGTTTCCGCCGACACGTTGATCCACTGTTCCTTGTATGTACACGTAGCCTGAGCCAAAGGAGTTCCGTGTGCGTTATCCTAAACGAATCACAATTCTTACACAAAATATTTAGAATAGGACTCTTCGTTGATCGAACGAATAACTCGGGCGCCTTACACAGGAGTTGCCTTGCCCTCCCCATCTTCGGTGACACTCTTGAGTTACCAAGGGAGTCTGCGGCAAGATAACGAGTTAAAACTAAGGGAAACTTAGCACGGGGGACTGGCAACGTGCGGAAAGTTCTGCAGTTTGATCTCCTCTCATTGGGTTTCACATTAGTTTCTGTGTAATTAATACAGCTCTGCTCCTTATCTGTGTCCAGCACCTGACTTACAGTGGGATCAGCATGAAGGCAAAGGTGGATCTTAGTTTTTTTTTATTATTATTATTATTTATATATTTTTTGAACTTCCTCTGCATTCTTTTGTAAGTTTGACTGGTGTGCTCTGTGGTTATGTTTCTTATGGCTGCTTGGGTACCTGCTTCTCCTACTGGGGGAGTCGAGTTGAAGGAACTGTACAACCTTGGAGGAGTGTTCAGCTTCTCCTACTGACATCCTCTTTTCCCTCCTCTACTGAAGGAGCGTTGAAATTGGTCAGTAAGTGTTCAGTCTTTGTGTTCGTATGGCTCCGGTTCTAATGGTCCACCTTGTGATCTGCACCCACCGCTTCTCCTTACAGCCCTTCAACAAGTCTTACAATTGTAACAGAAATGTGTGTGTGTGTGTGCGCGCGTGCGCGCGCGTGTCATGTATATACGGATGCTCCTCACCAAATTCTGGCTTGTACTTTATTTTTATGTGTATGTTTTGTAAATATGCGGACCCAAGAACTGTTAATTAGCAAAAAAAATAATTCAAAAAATACTGAGGATAAAGCAGGGGAGGGGGGGATTCAGGGCAGAAATCGTTTATTCAAAAATGTAGATGAGCATTTTCCAGCCATATAGTTCAATCTGAAATGCACAGTAGGTGCCAGCTATATTATTGTAACAATAACTAGTCATGTATAGTGTATCTATAGTTTGGAGTGCCTTGCTTCCTTTAGGTTGTCCCTCTTCCTTCTGTCCTTGAAGCACCCTTAGAATGCTGCTGAATGGTCGGCTCCCTTCTGCCCATTTTTTTTTGATCACATCCTTTGCTGGTTCAGCAGCTTATCTCCTTTAAAACCTCATGTTTACACCTTAATTCCCATTTCTGTAAACATCATCTTGAGGTCACGCCGAGTGCTTTTTGCGTACGCTCTTCCTGAGGGTCCCTTTGGGAGAGGAAGAAAAAAATGCTTCAGGAATGAGACCTGGCGCTCTCCTCATCATAGGGTGGGGGGTTCAGGTGTGAGGCACAGCATTTAATTCCTGACCCTGTACCAAAGAGACTCTGCGTCTTTCTCGGTGAACCGGTGAGCAAAGAGGCAATAACATTTCGTACTATAAGACTGTCTTTCTCAGTCATCTGCGAGACGCATTCAGCAGCACTCGGTGGGAGCAATATCATGTAGCCTCTTCCCAAAAAACAAAAAAACAAAAAAAGAATTAAAAACATGACAAAAAAAAAATGCTTGCTTGTAATATTTGCGTTCATAGACGTGTTGCTATCCAGTCACCTGACCTGTAAAATGAACCGTGTGATCACTTCTTGTGACTAAAGTTAAATAAGAGTAAAACATTATAAAAACGCAAAGTTTAAATACTTAAAAATAAAAAAGAAATGGACTGTGGGTTATATACAGACTATCACATACTTGTGAAAAAAGCTGTCATGATTTAAAAGAAAAACTATAACGAAAAACAACCTGTATAACATTACTACTTGAATGCCTGTTTGTGACTGAAATTTTTATTTCATTTTAAATATAAACTTTTTTCTGTGAAAGTATGCTAAATGTTTTTCCTTCCCTGTAAATATTTCCATTTTGTCCCTCTGTGTGACTTGGTTCAAAGAAATAGTTACCTGGTACTGTAATTTGCATTAAATAAAGAATAGGATAGCCTGGAAATGATCCAGTATGCATCTGTGCCTTGTCTTGTTGCGTTGATATTTGGAGTGGGTTACGTGTCTGAATGGACTGAGAGGTCTCTGGTCTTTAAAAAGGCATGTCCTGTCAGAGTAGTTTTACCAACATCATGTAAACATTTTGTGGATTTGCTGTACACCAACTTAATGGGACTCTTGGCACCAGCTTGTAGATTTCAATTGTTGGACTGAACTGTCATATCTGGTTTCCATGCAGGGAACCTGTACCACTTGAAAAGCCTTGGCACTGATGTATGTAGCTAGCAAGAAGGCTGTAGTCCATGCCAGTCAGTTTTTTTATGATTATACAAGCCTTTTATATACAGTGCACTGCCCTCCAGCTTCATGCTTGTTACAAGTATTTCCATGGGTTTACCGGGACTGCAAGTTTTTCTAAAACCTAGGAGACCATAGCATTCTTTACAGTATTTGTAATCACTATCCACATAAGTGTATTACTGACAGGGCGTTGCAGTTTCCTTTTTGAATAATGATTTTTTTTTTTTTTTGGTCAAGGTGTGTACATTTTAGGCATTTGCTTCTGCATATAGATTAAATATACTGTCCCCACAGAACAATAAAAATGCCCTTCATCTGCTCCTGTAACAACTAAGACTTAATTGTGTTTATCCTGTCCTGTTTATTCTTCCACTGGTGTAGATTCTATATATTCGATTTGTGGGATCTATTAGGCTTTTCTTTGATTTCTGGTGGGTCTGACTTGTTCCTTTATTGCTTTAAACTCTGCAGACTGACTCGGGTCCATGACATCGGTAGCTGTGTACAGGCCCTGACCAAGCCCAGCACATGTGGGCACAGGAGCCCCACTGTAACATCCACTGCTCTGCTCTCCATAGACATGTTTTGGGGCATCAGTGAACTATATGGTTCCCATAAGAATGAAATGCCACAGACTTCCTTAGACCCTGCACTGTACTGAAGTGCTGCTCTAGCAAGACATTTGAAACGTACATTGTTCCCTGGGAAACCTCATCAGTAAGTACCTTTCATAGATCATCTCCTAACAACCTATGCTAAGGTTGTTTTATGGTTTGCCTTTATTAGGGGAAGTGTATGCATGTACCACTTCTGCATTTCACACCAATGAGTGCTAAGGCTTTGGCCTGGATGTTTGGTTGCCTGTATTTCTGCTGGCTGCTCTGGCCTTTACATGTATCTGATGGGCGGCACTGCAAATGTTACCCATAGGTACATTCTGAGGGAGAGCGGCTGTATGACCTTAGTCGGGTTATAGGATTTGGCTAGATCAGCCATGGCCAATCTTATCCGCAAAGGGCCAGTGTGTGTGCAGGTTTTCACTGCAACTCCATAATTAGATTACTAATCAGAGGACTGATTGGCTGAAGAGTCCTCACACTTGGGTTTGAACAGCTGACCTACAGGTTATCCCAAAAACCTGCATGCATACACAGGCCCTTTGTGGATAAGATTGGGCACCCCTGGTCTAGATGCAGGGTTCTGATGATTGTAGTGGCAGAAAAATGACCAGCAGATGGAGCCAATATTCTTTTAGCAAAGAAGGCATTCACAGGTAAGAATGCTCACACATAGTTTGATACTTAAGTGTCTTCTGCGCAAAAAAAAAATTAAACAATTTTTAAACTTTAAAATGTGCTCAAAAATGCGTGCAAGGGGAACAAGCAGGGATGAATAAAATGTATAACCAGCCTGGTTTACCAGCCAGTTTTTTAATCTGACATGGAAATTGTTCAATTTGGATTAAATGTTCTTTGAGTAGGCCTATGATATGGCACAGTACAGGTCGGCAGTACATTGTACACATAGTGAAAATTTAGGTATTTTTTTCCATTTAGGTGTCGCACTGTGCTTCTACTGACTCATATGCAAACCACTTTCATTCATTCTGGTCTCTAGAAAGCCAGAACCATAATTTTCAGTGGCATCAAGTAGTATGTGTTCCATTCTACTGGTCAATAACAATTACATTCGACGTGTGTGGATTAGTGAAACAAAAACTGCTGCCTGAAATAGCGTTATGTTTTGGTTACCAGAATTCTCCACGTGTGCAATAGAGGAGCGGCAATACATGGCGCCTTCCACCAGAGGGCAGCACTTTGTATAAGGAAACGATTATAAATGCTCATCTATAAATGCTATAACATCTATAGCCGATAAGTATTGCAATAAACCAATTCAGTACATTTTCACTCAGATGCAGTGTCACCAACTGTGGTCAGCTGGCTGGAGTGAGATTTTCAATTCCAGACAGGTCTGCAGACACGTGCACGTTCATTTATATGTATGTAACAGCTTAATTATCTTGTAAATAGTCTGCAGGGTTTGCAAAATACCTCACCGCTAATGTTAGGTTTCTTATGTGGGCATGAGAAAGTGAGTGTCGTGCAAGAGTTAGCAACCCTGCTCAGATGTTCTATCTGATAACTAGGAAGCTAAGCTATGACCTATGGTCCAGTTTGCCATAAGAATCAGCAGGAGAACAATGTGACAAAGAGCTATTTATATGCTTTTTCATGAGAAATGAATTGTGTTCCATAGCTTCTTACTCAGAGAGCTCCCTCAGAACATCGGCAAGGTCCATTCTTAGTTGTGTAGGTTGAACCAAACCCGGGCAAATATGACACAGTCAGCAAATGCATTAAATGGAACTAATGACT
Organism: Brevimyrus niger; assembly: GCA_015164015.2. Taxonomy (NCBI): domain Eukaryota; kingdom Metazoa; phylum Chordata; class Actinopteri; order Osteoglossiformes; family Mormyridae; genus Brevimyrus; species Brevimyrus niger. The sequence goes on from JAABNY020000034.1 coordinate 12,443,266, forward strand.
GTTCAAGCTTTACAAGTCACTTGAACCATGTTTCTGAGATCAGAGAAAACTGCTGGATCTTACTCTTACCAACATGACTAATGAAACAGCCATTCAACCACTAAATCTATGAGAGCATAACATTTATGATGGCAGAGTTGTTTAAAAAAAGGTATGTGTGTATATATAATATATATACATATATATACATACATATATATACTGTATATGAGGGTAAAATTACCCTTGTTTCAATCCCAAACAGTTTCATAATGACTTTTCAGATTTTCAACTGTGACATAATTACCTGAGTGGTTAATTTACCAAATCAGGTCAATAATCGAACTTAAAACTAATGTTATCAGAATTTTAGCTACCATTACTTACAGGTCTTCTCAAAGTATGCCATCCATCCATCATCTGCTGCTTTTCCGGGTCAGGCCGCGGGGGCAGCAGTCTCAGCAGGGAACCCCAGACTTCCCTCTCCCTAGCCACTTAGTCCCTGCTCTGAGGGAATCCCGAGGCGTTCCCAGGCCAGCCGAGAGACATAGTCCCTCCAGCGTGTCCTGGGTCTTCCCCGGGGACTCCTCCCAGTGGGACATGCCCGGAACACCTCACCAGGGAGGCGTCCAGGAGACATCCTGACTAGATGCCCGAGCCACCTCATCTGACTCCTCTCAACGCCTGCGTTCCGCTTGGCCCGCCAGTACTCATGAGCTGCCTCTGGTGTCTCGATAGGACTCCTTCTTCAGCTTGACGGTACCCCTCACCACCAGTGTCCACCAGTGGGTTCAGGTATTGCCGTTGCAACAGGCACCTCCCCCGGGACATGGGCGAAGATCTGCCGGAGGTTGAAATTGAAGCTCCTTCTGACAGGGAATTCTGCCAGACGTTCCCAGCAGACCCGCACTATATGCTTGGGTCTGCCAGGTCTGACTGGTTTCCTCACCCACCAGCGGAGCCAACCTGTCACCTGAGTGTCCAGTACAAGTGCCAAGTCCAATGACATGACCACAAATTCGATCATCAAACTGCGGCCTAGGGTGCCCTGGTGCCAAGTACACATGGACACCCTTATGCTTGAGTATGGTGTTTATTATGGACAATCCAGGACGAGCACAGAGGTCCAATAACAACACACCACTCCCTGTGACAGTCTCACTCTCATTGCCCATGTGATTATTGAAGTCCTCCAGGAGAACAACAATGCAACTTCCGAGGACTCTGAAAAGGGTGGGTATTCTGAACTGCCCTTTAATTGCAGGCCTGGCTCTGAGGGGGCTCCCGGTGACCCGCGTCCAGGCACGGGAAAACGTGTATCCTTGTTATTTCTCATCACAAGGGGTCTGATGAGCCACACTTTGCCTGGTGACACTACCAGGGGCATAATGCCCCGGGCAACTTAGCTGCTGGGATCATTGGAACATGCAAAGCCCTCCACCACGATAAGGCGTCAGCTCCAGGGGAGGTGTCTGAGAATGTTCTTACTGTAATGTGAGTGGAGCCTTATTTCCATGTTTTGCATTTTAACAAAAGTTCTGACAACTGCAACATTATTATCTGAACAACATTTTTAATACCATATAATACAACACATCTATTTTTTTTATATAGCACCTTTCACAACAAAGTCGTCCCAAAGTGCTATACAGGGTTGTGATGTGATACATAAAACATAATTAGAGAGAGATACAGAACAGGAAAATGGATGATCACAACATGCGTTGATACATAAACGGACAAGCATAGCAGATAACAGAATGAATGCTGAAGAATAGTATTTTATAATAAAACTATTATTTTATATAAGTGCAATATGTGTACACTGTAAATGCACCAGCCAGCTTTGGAAATATGAGCATGGCATTTATTTAATGCTGTGCCATTTATTTGTGTCTGCATTATTATTCATAGTTGTAGGAGTGGGATTTTATTCTGGGAACGTAAGGAAAACCTGACACTTTAAACAGTTCCATACCTTAATCGTAACATTCCTAGAATGAAAAGCTAGCTGGGAAGGCCATGTTAAACAGTAAAAGTGTAGCCTGCTCTATTTTCTGCTCTGTTTCCGGATAAAGGTAAAGCTTGAATACATGTGTGACAACAACCTCAAACAGGAAGCTCTGTTCACCACCTTTATTAAACAAGTTCTCTGTCCCCACTGAAGACCACAAGACCTTTCGGACTGAGCCCTGTTCTTAACTAAAAGAACAGCACAACAAACGGCAAGGTCGTAAAAATTGATGAGAAACAAGCAGCCCTGTGCTGTTTCTGCAAGAGTCTTGTATACACACTTGATACCGGTAGTTGCAGATGCCTTACCCAAGCAGGGTTCATGGGATGCCCTTTCAGAGATGATCATATTCCAGTGCTCATAATTTTGTGGTTATCTCTGTTTTTCTTTCGCTTTCGTCAGAGATCCTGCCATCATGCACCCGTCTTCTTTGCTAGACTTTTTAGACAGATGAACAGATTAGCAGCTAATCGGTCACACCAGTCTCTACATCAGCAATGTAAGTCTTGCCTCATGCTTCAGTAATGTTTCTCATGAGTATAATGACACTAAAAATTACAATTATAGCATTGATCATACAATACAATCGCTAATAAAATGAATGCCATGTTATCTGTCACATTGTAAGTCTGATCTCACTGGTAGCAACGAATGCTACAAATTCCCTGAAAGACTTAATGCAACTCAAACAAAAACAGGGCTACCTCACAGTGTAACAGAAGTCCACTAGAAGTTTTGTTATCAGCTAATCAAAACTAAGATTGATATGCTTGTCTTTATCTGGCACCAGAAAGGGTACTAGTTCAGACCTGACACTAGACCTGAAACGTGACAGACAAAGCAGGAAGAAAGTTTTCCTTATAGCACCACAGAAGGGTGACATGTTTAGGGAAATGAGGTCACATGCTGCTGGAATCTTTTGGGCAAACAGTCTGGTTGGAGCACACCCGTGACCGATAAATAGACGGAAACTGCTGTATGAGTAACTAACTTGCAAAGTGGGGGGTTGAAATTTGCTCCGCCCTGCGTGTCACTTCTCAGAAGAGGCGCTTAGGGTGCCCACATGAAACTCCCTCCTTCAGTTGATATTTAGGCACTTTCAGAAGCATCATGGGACGTGTAGCCCACATGGCGGTCCTCAGTTCAGCTCATACGCCCCCCTACGTCTTCCCTCCCTTTCCCACACAATGAACAGTCGATGCTATTACCACAACTGTACGATGTTAGAGGGGGCTTCCCCTGATCACACCACACAGCACCGAGAACGTGATAACTTTGCTGCAGAAGTTTATCATGAGCTACTGCCTGACCGCTATAATACAAGAACGCATCAATAAAGCTTCCATCCATCTATCGGCAATTTTCAAACAATGTACAACTGTGGTAGTTCTACAGTCCCACAATGCTCTAAAATTCTGTTTCAGAGATTGCTGACTAAAGCAGGGATTCTTAGGTAGCAAAGATTCTTAGGTGGTTTCCCAGTGTCTTAGTAGTTCTTTTGGGCTTATCTTTCAGCTTCTGATCATGGACAATGGCCAACTGTTCATCTCATTGTAACACCATATCTCATGTTTTACATTAGGACACCTTTAATGCCAGTTTTTCTCAGTACAACCTTTTTCACCTTAAGTGCAAAATGTAGAAAAAAAACATGGCATTAAATACTGAAATGTTTCTTTCCCTTAAGGTAATACCTATTGAACATGCTTTTGAAAAGCTTATTGTACATTTTCACCAAGATGGACAGAAATACACTCAACGGGGCAACTCGGAGGCAACGATTAGCTTGGTTATGTTTGGACTGCGGGAATAAACCCAAGCGTCAGCGGGAGGGTATGCAAACCCTAACACCTACAGAGCAGAGGGGAGATTTAAGTCCCCAATGCTGGAGTGGTGACACAATACTGCCACTGAGACAGTCATATTTTGCACTGATTAATACCCTGTAGGCAATTCAGTGAAGGTGGTGTTTTAATGGAACACAGAGTGAGGTAATTTGTCATCAAGTCTAGTAATTTACATTAAAGAACTTAATGCATATTACCCAAATCTAAGGCCTAAGGTGAGTTATTAGACCCTACAGACGCCCACTTAACAAGAACTCCATACTTTCAGGTATACAGTCACATCAACATTTTCCTTCAGCGCATTTATGGTAAGACCACTTCATCAAAACAACCTGCTTGTTTGTGGGGGCTGAAAAACATGTGGGCTCACGGCCTGTACAGTATTATACAAATGGGGCTGTAAGAGAAGCAAACCAGCACTTTTACAGTGAACAGTAGCATCAGACATGACTTGATCTGACGTACATTTGGAAACCACAGACCCCTATCGTCTATATGGTAAGTCTACTATCTCGTGACCAAATGATATTTAGGTCAGATTAAAACTACAGTTTACAGTGCTTGAGTCAACAGCCCTGTGGCTTTTGAATATTAGACCTCTAGGCTTGCCAAACAGTTGAAGGATGGATGGATGGACGGGTGGGTCCGTTTACAAAATGAGCAAAAATGAGATACATACTAAGAAATAAATCCTATGAAATCCTATGGTAGCATGGTTAGAACATTAGGTTACTGTTTTAAAACCTTCAAGGGTTGGAGGAAACATCCTCCAAACTGTTATTTTTTCATCTTCCTCAAATAAGGATGGCCAGCTCATGGTCACTCATACCCTGCTTTGCCAGCATTTTGTTCACTTCATCCATATTTAGACCTCTGTTGCGCCATGATGGCATGAGAACACTGCACGCAGCTGATGCAGGATTGCTGCAACACTTTCTAAAGTGCCACTGCCATGCTTGAAAACTCAGCCTCCGCTAACTAATAATAAAGAATGCAATGGCTGTCTGGTTGTATTACCGGACCAAGTAACTTTAAGAAGCTCATATTTCAAATAAAAATGTGACAATTATTAGTTTAACAGTGTATTACTCTTAATCAATTGCTTGCATTCTGGGTCCCCCAGTTTGTTTAACTGGTATTTGCAGCTGGAGTGAAATGATAAGGAAAATACTGAGTTACGGGTAGCTGAACCACATCCCTTGATGATGCCTAGCAGCAGTAAACCACAGAAGCATTTTTGTTGGTGTTTTTCCGCAAACCCCCACAGTAACAACTGAAAAGATATCTACACACCCACAATGTATCAAATAAGAGGCATACTAGCATTTGGTTCACTGTTAATGTCTGATACAATATTCAGAATAGAAATATATATTATGTATTGTTTTGCCTAAGACTTACAACTTGCATCCATCCAATTATTGCTGGAATCTGCCAATCCCTGGATTAGGAGCCTGTCTAGAACTGGAAATAAAAGGGTCATACATTGTACTAGATGGCAATTCAACCATTCGTACTAAACAAGGCAAAGAAAAGTAATATGGAGTAATGTTGATTTTTTTTTGGCCGGTATTTACATTTTCTGACAGTTTGTATAGCAGTAATCCACTGCAAGGACATGATAGGTGGGATAATAGCCATAGTTACAAGCTAACGATAACCCAAATGCAGCCTCGTTCCATCACCTGCCAGTGGACATTTTTTTAACGCAGTTTGTGGTTTAACTGATTGTCATGTTTGACAATGATCAGAAATGAGGCTGACACACTTCCTGAAATAAATTGCTGACAAGATGCTTAATTCAAGCGTTAACTATGCAAGTTAACACTTAAATTAAGCATCTTGTCAGCAATTTATTTCAGATACTTTGTCATCCACCATCATGTAAGGTGATACTGGTTAACAGCTTTATCGAATTCATTTCTGTGAACTGGGGTGCTATAATGCATTTAGCATCCCGTTCACAGAAATGAATTCGATAAAGCTGTTAACCAGTATCACCTTACATGATGGT
>JAABNY020000034.1:12449219-12465848 GCA_015164015.2 Brevimyrus niger
CTATAATGCATTTAGCATCCCGTTCACAGAAATGAATTCGATAAAGCTGTTAACCAGTATCACCTTACATGATGGTGGATGACAATGTATCTCACAGCCAACTGTTCAAGCCAAAGTAAAGCAACAAACCTGTGTTTACGGCAAAATACTGTGTAGTTCATGTTATGCTTAATGGTGGCGTTCTTAAATTCTGAATATATGATTGTTTTGTATTGTTTTACATTATGTGTCTTGAATATTTTCTGTATTATATTTTACTGAGGAATAACACTAAAAAGTAAAGTATACTGCTTGTAAAAAGATCCAAATAAATCTTATTCCAGACTAATTATTTATTATTTATTAAGGAAGTAAATCTGCAAACAAACTTTTAATACTATGCAATGCACATATGTAGTTAATTTTAAAAAAATTATCAAATTTGTACCATGGTCAATTTAGGATTTGACCCTTTGGGGGCTCAGCCCCCAGTAGGATTGGCACTTTACATGTGAAAAAATATGGGATGCCACCCCTGGGTCCACGAGGATAAAAAAATTCTAAATCTACGTGAAAATATGGAGAAAATTTGTTAAATGTAAAAAAAAAATTTATTGATCCTTTATTTGTCCTAAATTTCCCATCATTCTCTAAGACACACACACAAACTGATTTGGTTCGGCCTGGGTTCCGAAGGCAGGGTCAGCCATTATCGCAGGGCCCATGGAGCATATTCATTTTCTAAATTAATTTTCAGAGAGCTGGATACAAAAAATAGTGCGGCTGATTCTCCCTTAAGAAAGACCTGGAATTGCCTGCTTTGCACCATGATTTTCTGTAGGAACTATTAATGTGAATTATCCATCCATTCATCTTCCATAATTGTTTCTTCAGTGCAGTCATAGTGAGCCTGGAACCCAGAAAGTGAGGTGCACAGGGCAAGTGAACATCATTGAGAATCGCTGCCTTACTGCACATGGCTGATGATTTGTTAGTAAGAAATGCCACTAACTTTGGCACAAGGTAGATAATAGTTTGCTAGCAAGCAAATTGTGCATGAATACTGTTTTAACGTTAGATGAAACTCAAACTAGATTTAACCACCAGGCGGACAAGCCCCCTTATCACATCCCCGCCACCCTACCATGGGCAAACAGTCCTTTGTATCATACCATTTACAAGAAAATCCTCCTGCAGCTGAAACTTTATTACTCGACCCTGAAAGCACTCTCAGTTTTGTCCTTCACTTCATGTATTATTGATTTCGATTCAATTCAAGAATAGAGGCCCAAGCCATTGTTTAAAATGCAGGATATAGCACACAATCAAGTGATATAAAGACAAAGAACAATACTGAGGGACCAATTCAAGTAAATCCTAATGTGAATGTAGCTCAACAAATGGCATGTTGAATGGTTATAAAGGGTTTCTGATTCAAATCCCAGAAAAGCACGTTGTAACCTTCTCTCTGTTACATTTCACTTTGAAAAAAAGTTGTGAAATATAATGTAGTGCGGCATATTTCTTGCATATATAGTGTATGTAAGTAGAAATATTTATTACATATACTGTATAAATACAGACGCTCCCTGGGTTATGATCAGCCATTTTACTATATTTCAACTTTACGATGGGTGCTTTCAGCGGTTTACATTAATGGTGAATACTGATACAATCATTCTGTTTTTCACTTTAAGTACATTATTCAATGAATTACATGAGATATTCAACTAATGTAAGTCTTTGTAAGCATGTAAACATGTTTAAGCTAGGCTAGGCTAGGCTATGATGTTTGTTAGGTTAGGTGTAGTGTATTAAAATGCGTTTTTGCCTTACGATATTTTAACCTTGCGATAGGTTTATCAGAATGCAACCCCATAGTAACCTGGGGAGCATCTATACAGCAGTCATACACATATACCAAGTTCAGAGACTAGAGAGTAGTGGTTTGCACGGCTGTGAGATGGCCACACTTAGATAAGCTAATAAAATATACAGATGCAGCATTTTTGCAAAACTATGCAGGAAGCTGGTTCATTTGAAAAGTGTCAGTAACATGTATGTAGGCGACAGTGCACTTCACAATCCCTGACAGATAGCTGATAGCAGGCAGCAATACAATTATCTTTCATTTATTTAGCAAAGGTTTTTATTCAAAGTGAGGTAGATCTTGTTTTTGAGAAAGCAGGGTGAGCAAGTCCTTGGAGAAATTGGTGTTTAAGGATCTTGCTGAAGGGTCCAGCGGTGAAAGCAATCTGCTAGCCCTGGCATTTTCGGATGATCGCGGTCCAAAGTAGTATGAAGCTTGGCCAAAAAATACAATGCATGCCTAGTTCCTTGCTATACGTTTACAAATGGACAAGCCAGTTTATAACAAGGTACAGGATTATTATATCTATAGCAGTAGTAGTAGAATACTTCATGTCGATTAATGTTAATGTCTTTAGCTATGAAGAGACACATAATGCTAAAATAACATCACCACTAGTGTACAGTAGCTACAAATTCTGGGTCCCCTGTTAAAATGTCACCTTAAGCCCCCGTGAGGGTTGGCACCTTAGACTTTCCATTTGAAGGAGTACGGGTACCAAAGTATATAGACAGAATTTGTCACGTGATAGATTTTAGCATTTCGAGATCCTATAAGTACTAGACCCTCTGAATATATAAGTGAATACATGCCTCATTGACACCCATGAAGTATGGCAGTGTTTATAGCACAGGTAAATAATGGGGAAATATTATTTTTCTGCAAGAGGAAATGACAAATTGGGCATTGAATAGACAGCAGTCCATCTTGTATGTACTCCAGCATTGAGCCATATGCTGAAAGAATTTAGAGATCAATGGTCATTGTTGATATACCAGAGTACACAATGAAATGTGTCCTCTGCATTTAACCCCATATGTGATGTTGTGACATAGCAGGCGGCAGCTAATTGCCCGGGGAGCAGTACCTTACTCAGGGTAAGTCAGTGGTGCCTTGCTGGTTGGGGATTCAACCCTGCAATCTTTCACTTACAAGTGCTGTTCCTTAACCAATAAGCCACCACTGCCCACCTTTTTGAGGTGAAAGACCCAATATGACCATGAACAGGAAAAAGGGCTATAGGGTTATTGATAATGATGATTGATGGATGGATGGATGAAAGAATGACAGGTATACAGCTTCAACAAGAACTAGCTGAACTTGGAAAGAGTATGTATAGTGCTGCGCAATTAATAGGCCTCATGGTTAAAGATACTTAGATATAAAAACATTATTCATTTTCAGTTTATTTTATATTTTAAAGGTACGTGTAGATTTCTAATAGATGAATTAGATTGCAATAGATCAGTCGTTGAAGGGTAAAGTATCGAGAAGCCTCAGGGTCAGACAAAAGACAACAAGAGACGTCCAAAAAATTTAAGGCTGTTGATTTATTTTTAAATCATCTTAAGCTTTGACTTCTCCCATTAAGCAACAAGGAAAAATAAAGGAAAAAAAAAAACAAAAAAACTCAAAAGAGAACTGATATAAATAAACATCAAGCAAAAGGAAGCACGTGCAACAATCTGACTTAACTGTGGCCTCTAATCCTCACACATCTGAGGATCTCCAAATCCTAGAGTGCACAGGTAGATGGGCCAAAAAAACTAAACTGCCCCCTCCCCTTTAATTGGAAACTACCATTCCCCTCTGGCTACAGGGGTAACACCCTACCAAAAGGGACAAATGGAAAATAAGATGAGGCTACAGAAATAAAAACAGTCTCTTGCCCATGTCAACCATCCAAACAAACACCCAACAACCCAATTTACCATATACCCTTATTAATCCCCCCCAGGATAGCATTCCTACCCTTGCATACACCCCTGTAGCCATCCTGGAACAGAGGCACACTTTCCTATCAAGGTGCAGAAGGTAGTGCTACCGTTCGGCAACTGAAGGGTTGCAGGTTTGAACCCCGGGTCCTTCTGACCCCATCAAAGTGTCCTTGAGCAAGATACTGAACCCCAAATTGCTCCCGGTGAGCAGGTTGGCACCTTGCATGGCAGCCTCTGCCACTGGTGTGTGAATGTGAGGCATGGATTGTAAAGCGCCTAGGTAAAAAGCGCTATATAAACACAGTCCATTTACCAACCAGGACACTACAACAGAGGTAAGAACTAACAATTCACAAAAAAGAACATTAAATATAAATAAAAGGCTCGGCATTATTTCCACAACGTGTGCGCCCATTCGCTTCCACACTCACTGATCCTGCAAACAAAATTACCTGGGAGAAAAATACAAAAACAATAATTCACCGTTGGGTAAGATGATATGTTGCTATTCTCTTAAGACAGTGAGGACGCTTCCATACACTGCGGCTTCACAGCAGTCAAATCTGTTTTTAATTTATCAATAGCAAAACACATAAAAATACATATTATACTTCCATCTATCCTTATGGGCACCTCAGTGCACAGCATACCAAATTGTCCTGGTGTTCAAACTAGTGTTCGAACAGCATCAGACTACTGTTTAGGCAGGTATACATTTAAAACACAAAAAATCTATTGGATACTGTACAAATTTACTGTTTTTTTAATGTATTGCTTAATTGATAAACTTTGTATCCATGTTTTGATTAAAAAGAAGCACCAGTATGTCAATGCTGTGACATGCCAGAAGAATCTGAAATCTAAGTGGAGATTTCCATATTGTTTCTATGGGCAATCATAAGCTTGCCTTTCAATTTAATTACAGAAAAATAATACAAAAGAGCATAATGGCTGGACCTGTGGATTCTGTAGTAACACTTTAGCGTGAATAAGTCAGTCAGTTTACGATATCTCGCCCGAAAGGCCCCAAATCAAAGGAGTGGTGACGTCTACGAGGACCCAAACTTTCCAGTGCAGATGAACAGCAGACATGTGACCAGGGAAGCTGTGTGTGTGCAAGCGTCAGGAAGTCAGGGTTTCTGCTCGAGCCGTTTCAGAAACGACGACGGTTTGTCACCAGGTCTCTCTGAGGATGTGACTGAAGAGCCACGGAGAACCTAATGAGAGATGGAGAACCTGAAAATCTGGAAGTCTCTCTTACTTCTGAACCTTTATGTCTTTGGCACTCTGGCAAAAGGTATGTTACCATACTGAGCTGAAATTCTTAAAACTTATTGTCAAGTGAGAGGAATGTTTCCAAAATTGCTTCGTACAATATTTTTGAGGTGAAATTTTTCATATTTTCCATTCAAGTTCAGCAGCACATGTTCGAGTCTGATTTCCAGTGTATGGGAGTAAGAAATAATAAAAAGTCATTTTTATAATTTCAACAACCATACCCATGCAAACGTGTAAATACGACCAAAAGCATTTAGAAGATCTCAAATTAGTTATTCGACGCAATGTCCAAAGTGTAATTTTTGAGACCTGTTGGATAGAAGGTGTAGATTCACTATAGTAAGAAATATTTCATGGGGGTATATATGCAAAAACTAGCATGGCTAGTTTGTTTTGTACAAGTTGTATTTTAAAAAGCAAAATGACATTTGTAATGCATGTAGTAACATAGTTGTTATTATTTGTTGTGATTGTGATAATATGAATGTCTGATACATCTCTGATAACATATCACAATTTATTCAGAAGTAATGCTATGCGACAGAATGCTACCACTGCAAAATGAACCCTGATTGTACCTACTAACAGAATGTATAACCTAACTAACAATGAGAATAATGAGAATAATGAGAATGAGAAGGATGTAAAGCTGGTAGATGAGATTCTACCAAATGATGAAAGTTGTATGTTGTCTCACTAACATGATGTAATACTTTTCCACTAACAAAGTATGTAATTCCTCCTCTCAGAAAATAGCTCTAAAGTCATGCAGGATACTAACCTCACTGCATACATGCAAAAAACAGTTTCCACAACGCCAGATGGTAACTAATGTTTTTATTATGTTTCTTGTGCTTCCCAAGTTGCAATGTTATTCTTAGATTTCAGTTCCATTTGCAGAAGGAATATGAGGAAGTGGTCCACATATCTACCGTTTCCATACAGTATTAATAGGATAAAGCTTGTTGTACTTGAGTCTACTTGAGTGTCCTGTAGAGAAAAGATAAAACTTCTGGCAGACATGAGCTTTTGTGGCATTATTGCTAAGAAATGGGAAGTGTAGTGTTTTCATCTACTGTTTTCATCTTAATTTACACGTTCAGGGTCAACAAGGTGGAATAAGTCCATTGAAATATGTTAACTGTATATTTTTACGTATTTTTTTACTATTTGATTGCATATTATATTAAACATTACAGTATGTCAAAACTATATTATCTTAATCATGAATCTTTGCTACTTTTTCTGTTATCACACAGTATTTACAGAATACAGAAGTGAGTACTTTGACTTGAATAGCAGTGTTACTCTGAACTGCTCCAATAAGACATGGGCTTCAGTTCTCTTCATTACCTGGATGATAAACATTGACGGAAAGCAGTGTCGATTGGCGTATAGTGATAAAGATCCTAAATATGATACATGTAACGATGGAAAGATCCTGCGCAACAACACAAACGGAGAAACATACCTGTACATTCCTCACTTTACAAAACGAGATGAAGGACGGTATCAGTGTGAGACAGTGTACAATGGTGGATCCAGTAAAGCACTAATAAATGTATCTGCCAAAGGTAAGAAAAAATGTAAGTACATTTATGCATCAAAATTATCGGAATTATGGGGTAGCATTACCAATTTTTAAATCAATTTAATTAATTAAAACAACAGATCCTTAGTTATAGAGATATATAATATCTAATATCTAATGTTATATTTGAATACATGTTCATAATCATATAAAAGAATATGTCTGTAGTCCCACAACAGATCTCCACCCAACTGGACCCTGACCACAGAGAAGCTGTGTGTTCAGCCACAGGGGTTAAATCAGACGTCTCCATCTCATGGAGAACTTCATGGAACGCCACTGTAATCAGCAGCTCTGTACCCAACCCAGATGGCTCCTACACCATGGAGATCCGGCTCAAACTGCCCGACCATGTGCATGAAACAAAGCTGCAGTGCATAGTGACACATCCCAGCTGGACAGAGAATTACACAGAGACACTTCAGCTCCCCAGTATGTGTTACTTTTATGTAAATGTGGAACTTCTTACTAACTTGATATAAAGTTTCATCATAAACATGCATGACTATTTTTGTTGACCAGGCCATCTTACAATGATTTTCTTTTCCAGATAAAACCTTTAAAACCTGGCACTGGATAATTATCTCTCTGGCTCTGGTCTGCTTTTTAATGGGTATAGTTTTTGGACTTTATATCTTAAGGAAACATCTCAGCAAGATAAGGTATGTAAGCATTCATTGCACTTCATGTAATTTAGGAAAAACCATAAAGGATTCTTTTTTTCAGTTTTTTTTCCCTGTACAGATTATATTTGAAACAAAAAGCTGTCATTAATATTGCTTTACGTTGATCTTTTACCCTCCAGAAATTGTTGCAAGTTCAGCCTGTCAGCTCCTTCCCCACAGACGACAGTGAAGGTGTGTATAATTCTGGCAATTACTGTGAAAAACATTAGTAAACTTAAAACTATATACCCGGGAAGCCACACAAGAATTTTCATATACAGTGGTACCTCGGTTCTCGAACTTCGTTCCGGACTCTGGATCGAATCCTAAAAAGTTTGGGTTCTGATCGAATTTTTCCCATAAGAAATAATGGAAAACCAATTAATTGGTTCCCGGGCCCCCAAAATTACACCTAAATATGTTGTTGTTGTTGTTTTAAGCATTTAAACACAAAATGAACAGGATAAAACAAGAATAGCATTTTTTTCTTAACAGCTTCCAAAACGATTAAGATCTTATCCCAATATTACCCCTGTCCTGCCCTGATCATCTGCTCCTTCCGTGTGCCACACCCCCTCGTTAACCTCATGTGGGATCCCCATGTAATCAGCTGTTTCTGGTTGTTGTCATTAGTCCTCTGTATTAAGTTCGCATTTCAGTTTGTTTCCCCAGTCCGGTCATTGGGTGCGTTCAACTTGCTTGCAGCTCTGGTATAAAGTAAAGCATTCTGATTCTGACACAATGCATTACTGTTAGATGCATTGCGACCTCTCACCTGGCTGCACAAACTGGAACTGCCTCCGTGACAACACACCTTTGCCCTTATTGGCTGAAGAGTTTAGTTACACGCATGACGTTTATATCCCAGGCAGTTCCGATGCGTAATCTGCTATTTCTCCCAAAAATCATGTAAAGCAGTGAGAACTGGTTTTCAGTTAATTTACCTGGTAAAATGAAGTTTAAATAAATTACATAAATGCTCTAATAGTACATGTAAGTTAGTGGTTTATTTACTGTTAGTTACTGTAAAGTTGCGCTGCTTTATTTGTTTAATGGTCCAGTCTGTGAAGAAGGCATTCAAAGTAAGAATTGCATTGTAGTTTGACTCATTTCCTGGCGCATACATTTTATATTAAGTCAGCCTTCATGTTTCAACTTCTGGTATTCGGATCGAGTTCTAGGTCAAACTGATTTGTTAGATTTTCAAGAAATTTGAGTTCTAGTGAACCGAGGTACCACTGTACTCTGGAACAGCACTCACTATCTGAAGCTGTATTATTTTTTTCTAGATCTATTCCATCCCAACCCTTTTTTGTGGAATAAATAAAAGTGGCATATTTATAATTAGTCAAGCTAAGTTTAATGTCTTGAGAGAAGGTTGCAAAGGAAAGCCTATAGTGAAATATTTCATATGTATGTATGCATTTTGTGACTTTTCCTTAGTTATATATCCTACTATGATATATTATATATTTCCTTAATTAAAATATCCTACTATATTAAGGTACAATGGTACTTTATTTGATATTCGGGAGGAATAACAGATTACACATCGGAACTGCCTAGGATACAAACGTCATGCACTAAACTCTTCAGGCCAATTAGGGCAAAGGTGTGTCGTCACGGAGGCAATTCCAGTTTGTGAAGCCGGGTTAGAGGTTGCAATGCATCTAACGGTAATGCATTGCGTCAGGATCAGAACGCGTTGCTTACAGCCAGTGCTGTAAGCAAGTCGAACGCACCCAATGACCGGACTGGGGGAAAAAAACTGAAACGCAGACTTAATACAGAGGACTAATGACAACAACCAGAAACAGCTGATCAAGGGATCCCATATGAGGTTAACAAGTGAGCGTGGCACACGGAAGGAGCGGATGATCAGGGTAGGACAGAGGTTGGGATAAGATCTTTATCGTTTTGGAAGCCATTAAGAAAAAATGCTCTTCTTGTTTCAACCTGTTCATTTTCTGTTTAAATGCTAAAAAAAGTTAAATTTCTGTTTAAATGCTGTTTAAATTTAAAAAACATATTTCGTTGTAATTTTGGGGGGCCGGGAACCAATTAATTGGTTCTCCATTATTTCTTATGGGAAAAATATGATCAGAACTTGAACTTTTTAGGATTCGATCCGGAGTCCGGAACGGATTAAGTCTGAGAACCGAGGTACCACTGTATAATAATTTACTAAATTGAAGTATTATATATTATAAAGCAATTTAATGCTCATGACATTAGCCACAAAGGATTTACACAAAAGATTATTCTGTTCATCCATCCATCCATTCTTCCATCTTCTCACTGCAAATGCAGTCATGGGGCATTTTTAAAGAATGAGTTCACATGCCTGGATTGTTGAAATGGATTTGTGTTGCTTTGTCCAGCCACAGGACGTGGAGGAGGTAGAGCCTTACGCCAGCTATATACAGCGCATCAACTCCATTTACAACTCCTCCGCTGATCTCTTTAACGTCTAGAACTGAGACTCTGTTCAGCATCAGCAAGAATGTCCATGCCAGAGGAAAAAAAGCTTCTTCCTGGACAAGCATTTCAGGACACCAGGATCTACAGTGAGGAGGTGTCTGTAGTTCAGGTCCCTCCCACCTACTGCGATGATGCCTGCCGTTCATTACAAGGACAAAAGGAGTCTGCTGAAGTCGAGGAAAGGGCCTCGACAAGTGAAGAGATGGAGGGACAGAATCTGGCTAAAGTTCAGAATTTTGCATACTTGAGACAGAACAGCTAAGAGAATGAATAATGGGAAGCTGGACGTACAGCTAAGACAGACCCTGCCTCTCGCAGTATTACTTGGAGGAACACTGTTTGCCCTCAAGTTGGAGGAACCACAATAAAACAATGAAGACATTTCATGTAGCATAATGTACAGGTTCAAGTAGAAGAAGTCAACTGTAGGAACTGTTGTTTTTCTTGTGGTCAGTGCAGAAAACTGATAACATTATGGGATACTAGTAGATCAGTTACTTCTAGAAACCAGAGCCCGTATTCACAAAGCATCTTACGGCTAAAAGTCTTGCAGATTTAGGAAAAGCTTCTAAAAATAATGGACTTTTTTTTTTTTACTAAGAGCAATTTACAAAACTCCTTAACGCTAAAAGTAGCACCTAAGTCCTGCCAACTAAAAAGTAGTCGAGTGGACTCTAAAGTCACTGACCAGCTGAACAAACCGAAATAAAACGATCATATACAACGGAAACCGTGATCACTATAACTGATTTTTTCTTTATGTCTTGGGCAGATTGCCATCTAATTATATATATATATGTGTGTGTGTATACATATGTATGTGTGTGTGTGTATATATATATATAAAATACACGAATATAAAGTAGTAAAACGGATAGCACTAGGCCTACTGAATTCTGAATACAGCTGTTTCAAACGCTTTAAATTACTGAACTGTGTTTAATTCAAATTCGCTATAATAGAGTACTGTACCTAAAATATACCTTATTGTAGTTTCACTGCTCCATCTCATTGGCCATTGGCTCGGTTTTGGCAGTTTATCATGAGCTTTGATGAGTCTATCGTGATTGAAAGAAAATGCATTTATTCCCGTTCATTAGCCTGTTAGCCTAACAAAACAGACGCAGATGAGTTACCGCGAGGCAAAGTATAGCGATCAAAGTAAAGTAAGAAAAATGTAGACTTATTTTTTCCATATGTTGTCATGCTTAAAAGGACCAAAACGTACTATAAACGATTATTTTTATTCTGTCCGAAGCTTTTTGATCGATATAAGCGGCTGATCACTATACTGTAAGTAGTTTCCTTCTGTATTTGTGTTTAAGGGATGTCGTGCGTACATTTTCACCAGCACATACCGGCCTCTCATCAACCAATCCCCGTGGTTATTGCAGGCAAGGTCATGGGTGAGAGCTCACGTCAGCCGTAGCGTCGTGTCTTAGCTGTTTTCCTAACAAATAATTGCTTTCGACCACTTTAGGAAAAACTCTTAGTTAAAAACTGTTAGTGCGATTTAGGTGTACTATTAGTGGTATGGTAAAATACTTTCTGAATACGGGTCCAGACTGATGTGTGAAGAAGTGCATAAATTGTTGTGGCACATATTTAGTGTTGGCAGATAAAATATCACAATCAAACTCTGGTTTCTGTTGAAGCATCGTTTGAAACTGTAACTTTTATAGAAAGTGTACAATTGCATTTTTTCCTTGCACATTATTCATTTGCACCTATATGTCTGATTCGTATGTTAATGCACTCTGTATAGTCACTAAAATAATGCTACTTGTGTTTAATGTATAGTTCAAAAATGTTTATATTTAATGATAAAATATATTTAAATACAATTATTGGCTTTGATTAGAATTAGCACCTATTACGTTTAATTTGACCATAATGAAAAAGTACATTGATGTTGATGTATAATGATGTTCTTCACGCCACATCATCGATGTGGCGTGTACATCATCGATGTATAACGATGTACATCATCGCAATTGATGTACAATGATGGCCAAGGGAGTAGCCAGTTCGCAACCTCTTGGCTAAAGAAGGGTTAGAAAAGTCTGGAACTCCTAGTGTTAAATGCAAAGGTCAATTTGTGAGGGAGGAATATGAAGCCAAATTAAATATTGTGGGTACACGTCACCGCCCCCCGCATCCTATGACCCTGTGCACACACACAGAGCCAAACCTTTAATTCTGTGTTTGTGTTATCTACTGAGCTACCAAGGTGCCATATTACACAACAATCTTGTTTAAATGATTCTGTAACCCTTAATTTGACGGGCAGGAATATTTAGTAGCCTAATAACTCGGTTACTGCTGAATTACAAATTATGAACAAAATATAGTTGCTTCTTGAAAATAATGACGCATCACGGTTTATTATTGATAATCTACATTATTGATAATCGGTAGTTCCTTCAGTAATTCACAAAGGTTTACAAAATTAGATATACTATTAAATATAGTTCAACTAATGAGACCTCGATAGATAGTTGACAAATGTTTATTTGAACAAATTTAAATGAGTATGTGAACAGTGATTTGGCGAAGCCCGTCTCTTGGTCGTTGGTTACATCAACTCTGAAGTTGACTGATCTGGCTGGGCGACCAGGCAGGAGGCGAAGGAGCTAACCCAGACCAGGACGGGGAGCCGAAGGTGGTGGAGGGGAGGAGGTGGGAGAACGAATAGCTGTAACAGCGAAGAAGTGGGTTAGATTTACTCTTTATATAAAACCTGGACCGCTGTGATTGGACACGCTGGCGTTCATTAGGTCTCTTTGTTTGAACTTTCGTATTCACTTTCATTAAGTGCTTGAGATAAAATATGCGTCACAATCCATTAATGATGAATTAGCATAAGATCAATATGTAACTTGGTTTTTGCTTAATACATACTGTAACAGTACATTTTGTGTAGAGCTTGCAAGGTCTGCATCAGAGCCCTGCACGCAGATGACACCCAAGTTGTGATTTAATATGTGAGAAAACTGTAACGTAATGTGCGGGCAAGGTGCGTAATAATGACAACGCGTATTTTCGAAACATATATTTTTTTAGTACGTTATCAACTTAAAATGTATTTACAGAAGCACGGCCTATTTTGAAACTGATAACATTTTTTTTTAATTATGTAGGCTACACCGGGGGTTCAGGTCTCGGAATCAATTTGAAGCGGGTCGGGCAGGCTATGGGGTTTAATTAATGCTGCTGTTGGATAACTATGCAGATGCTGTTTTAACCACTGCAGGTGGTTTTCTCCAACAGTGCAAAAGCAGGTGATTAGGTAATGAAATTGCCCAAAGTGTGTGTATAACATTGCTCCCCTCACCCTGAATGCAGATTGTGACATTCTGTATAATGTATTTAATAGGTTATGATAGCAAAAGGTTTTGGTTTTTGATCATTTTTTTTTATCTCTGGGGAAGCAAATAATATGAGAGCCTTGAGTCAACTTTAGAGTTGATCTGATTAAATAATGATAATTCAGAAATCAAAACGAAGGCACATAGAGGTTAATAGGATGAATAACTTTAAAAAACATAATTTGCTGTCTTTTTAAGTTTAAATGTTTATAAGCCAATAAAGGTTTATACTATTAAATACTGTATCATACAAGAACAATAACATTACTAATAATACATTTCTATAAAATACATATTTTCTACTTTCACTGTAGGGAGCATTTTCCCAGTGCCTTTTCAAATCACTCAAGCTCTACTCCCACCAAGCGACAGATCTTGTCATTGACACAAACACCGCTTCCCTTACTATGCTTCTTCCCCTGCTGGAGAAGTGTGTGAAGCACAGCTGAGGAAAAAAAATGGGCCGCTGTACACATTGTGCAATCTATACATAGTATTTTATGAACAATTCCATTCAGCACCCTTTAATTCAATGTTTAACAGCTTATGGTAGTAAACAGTCAGTTTCAGCCACGGGAAGACACCAACGCAAAACACAGATGACAAATACAAATGAAGGCACTTACAGTAAGACGATACATGCGAATACATTTATAACAATAATTACATTGACGCAGTGCAAAATAACACGTAATGCAATGTAAACTGCAAATACTACACGGGCGTGGATAAGTAAGAGCTAGAGGTAGGTGACCAGTCTCACGTGACGGGTAATAGTGCAGAAAAAGTAGAACAGCGTCTTATTGTTTGGAGGTAGACTGTTATACGGAGTTAGTGTGCTGTGAGGGGCGGTGGGTGAGAGACGTGCCTATAAGCCTGATGGTCTGCATGTAAAGACTCTGCATACGCAGTGTTGAGGACCCTGATGTCACACATCTGTAGCGTCTGCCTGATGGTAAGAATTTGTATGATTAGGCTATGTTGATTTATATTTGTTTATTTAGTGATTTATAAGTTATAAGTTATTTGTTTATTTACTGATTTATTTCAATAGCTCTCATGAAGCTGGCGGTTGGATCGCTGAAAGGTAAATGCTGCCTTCAAGTGCTACTCGGAGGATCCCAGTAGGGAGAAGAGAAAAATATATCGTAATTACGACAAGACGCGCGTCCAAGTGGATAAGTCGGAACAAAATGAAAAGAATAAGAAAGCTGCTTTTTGTTTTGCTTAATTTCTCGTTCCTCCAACGCCAAAACGCATTCGTACCGTTAATTGAACTTGAAGAAAACTGAAGGAACGCATTTGTTTGTGTTGCTATCTAGTTACTAGCTGGTCCAGTTTACAACATAAGTTAGGCCTAATAGATTAATATACGTAAAACAATAAATCATCATATTAATTAATTACTACATTACTTTTCGTAATCCCTTGGTTAAACAACATTTGGCTAAATAACTAGGTTAATTAGTTTCTCACTGGTAAATACAGTGGCGTTCACGTGCTCTTATCATATATTTACGATTTTTCCAAGATACCTTAAAAGCTGTTGATGAGCCCAATGATAATTGATGATGTGAAGAACTACTTCTGTGGTGTACCGGTGCCTTTTAATAAGGTTTCGTGGAGGCGTTCAATAACGCAGCCGACATTTAACATTCTCAAACACAAATCAACGTTTCTTTTTTATTCGGTTTCTTTCCTGTAGTTACACACAACTTCTACTTAAAATAAATATCATAGTGCCATGTACTAGTTATGCGTATAAGTACTGCATAAGTACCTAAGGTCCATACGTAACATTTAATTTCTTGTCTTCACTGATTTCCGTCCAGAGCAAATGCATTATTGATTTCCTAACTGATACACATCTCTGGCTATTGCATTTCCTCTTCCAGTGAAGGTCATTTATATTTATATATCCTGTCCATATTCTGTACATACTTTCAATACCTGTACATACTTGTAGTATATTCATAACAGACCTTCATACTTGTACATTGTAACATACCCACAATAGACCCGTATTTTTATACCTTCAGGCCTATAATAGACACATGTAATATATCTATATATTTTGTAACATTATCTATTTCTGTCTCCAAATATCCAGTATTTTTAACTTATCTTAACATAATTAGAACGCACATGTAAAAATAGTTTAGCGAGAGTTTCCATGCTAATTGCTGCATTGCATCAGTTTTCTGTACATTTATACAGCTTTAAGTTTTTCTTCTTCTTATAATAGTAATAATGTCACCCTCCAGCCACAGCTTCTGGCTGCCAGTGACTGGAACGCATAACGAGGGAGGTAAGGAGTGGCAGCTGGAGAGAGTAACACAAGGGCAGGAAGGACAGGTAAGATGAAGGAGGGATGGGCATGGCTTGTTAGAGTCACGCTAGGAAGGAGACAGGTGGGATGGATGGGCAGGGCATAACACATCATGCAAAGCACATTAAATAAAAAGCACTTTACAAACAACAAGAAATACTGCTTATTCTGATTTCAGTTGTAGTAAATCAGTGGTACAAAAATATAACAAAGGAGCTTTAAGGCATTTTACAAGTATCGCCTTATATTTATTTTTTAGATGCTTTTGCCTAAAGCAATGTACAAGTGGCATCAAAGTGGGTTTAACTGTATCCAAGAAGCAACTGGGATTAAGGACCTTGCTCAAACCACTCAGCTATTGGGGTGTAACGATTCCATGGTTCAGTTCAAGCCCTTGATTTTTAATGTTTTTTTTTTTTTTTGGGGGGGGGGGGGGGTGTAAGACAAAAAAATTACAAAAAAATCTTTATTAATCACCAATAATTTGGGACACTAAACAGAACACCAAAGTTCATGGTACATTAACTTAACTTTAACACATAAAATAACTATGTTAACGAAACTGCTTAAAAAATCACTATACTGCATAAAGCAAATGCTGACTTGAATGCACCTGGGTTCTCTGCTGTCTCATGTTTATGATTCATCTTGAGCTAATGAAACTAGCCTAGCATTTACTGCAGGTTTGCTCATGAGCACAGACCCCGAACGCACAGAGCCGTACCCCACCCATGCGTTAGAGCCTTTATCTGCATGGTTGACAAGGAAAGAACAAATTTACAAAACTCCACGTGACATATGTGTTTAAGAAAGTTTCTGTGGGCGCTTGACAAAGGTTTTGGTTCCCAAAACTGTAACATACTGTATGAGGAAGCCTGACTTTAGGTCATTGGTGGTCTCATTTTAAAAACAAAAAAAAAAAAAATGGGCTGCGTTTTGAAAATTTGCTCTTCAGTTAGATATTTTTGTAACCCCATATCAGCCACAGCACAGTGCCCTTCGCTTGTCTGCCCACAGTGCACTATACTCCGTTTCTCAGACCTACCAACGTTTCTCTTGTTTTGCTTACCACTGTGAAACTGCCACATTGACTTCTGATACAATAATGCAAATCACTCACACAGCCCGATT
>JAABNY020000034.1:12515927-12555668 GCA_015164015.2 Brevimyrus niger
ACAGGCAAACTTGCTGCGATTTCTGTTGCAGCTCTCCTGAACGTCAGAGCTAGATAAGATTTTAACAACTCTGACCTATTAGTTAAGTTCTCCCCAAATGAGCTTGATGGGCCGAATGGCCCCCTCTCGTTTGTAAATTTCTTTTGTTCTTAATAACAGGTCTAGTTAAGCTGGTGAGAAGTGTATCCTTATCAGACTTTAAAACATGGAATGACAATTCACGTAATGGAAAAAGCATCCATGCCCTACTGATTCTCAAACAAAGACTATATCCACTAGAGGGCACTGTGCTTCAATTTCTTATAAAAACCCACAAACATCGACTTCTGAGAGCAAAGACGCATTTTTGATCTGTCGGTTTTCTTTTGTAATTGCACATTTATCTGTTGTCTTTCTTTTGCTCATTAGTAATAATTATTTGTGACATGCAGCTGTCTTTGAACTATGACGTAGAATCCTGTCAGGGGTGTTTTCAGGCCCAAATGCAGACAGATGTGGAAAAAAGCACAGTTTACAAAGCAGAATTTGCAAGCAAAGGGAAAATTTAGGAATGGGCCAAGGGTCAAATACACCATAATCTTCAAATCAGGGTAATGAGCAGGAGCATAATACAATCTGAGAAAGAGACTTACACTGGGTAAGAATTACTCAAGAAGAAACAGGTGCAAGTACTTTACTAAATAATCGGGCTGACCTGTGATCTCTGGCAGTGGAAGATTGGAAATGCATGCAAAACATGGGTTCAAGGGACAATGAGCTGGAACACCACTAGGGGCAGCAAAAATGGGAGAAATCCTGACAGAAGTCATTCAATTTCAATTTATTTTTATATGATTCCTTTTACGGAATAGTTGCACTAAGGCACTTAGCAATAGTGTGTGATAATACATTATTAGGTGATGGACATTAACTTTTTCATTAAAGTGGAAAACAAAGAACCCAAAAAAGATGACAGGAAAGGAACCAAAACACCTGGTGGTCTATCCAACCCCCCTAAATATGCTACGATACTGAATGCAAAAAAATGATCATGTATTATAAATGTGTAATGTAAACTGTTGTCAAAAATCATCAGTTCTTTATGAAGTTCTCTTTAGGCCGACAGATTGTAGGTCACAGCCATAATGTCACGCTTGGGTCTACCCCGAGACCAAGAGTCAAAGTCAAGTCAAAGGTCAAAGTGAACTTTGTCATTTTTCCTATATATTGGTACATAGAAAAAACGAAATGGTGAGGCTCAAGGCCCATGGTTTAAACATTTTTATTATGTTCACACACAGTGTAAATATTTAAAGATAATAAAAATAATAAAAATATGACAAAAATATAAACATCAAGGACAGTGCAAAGACATGCTATGAGGCATTTACAGTAAACAGTGACAATAAATAGAGCTGTTTTCAGGTAAAAGCATTTGTACAATCCAACATGTCCTGATATGTGAATGCGTTGTGCAAAATGTTATTTGTGCAATTTTACTTGATTGTGCAAAGTGCTGGACCAGTTCACAGTGGTAAGTAATTGCTAGAATGGATAAGTGTGTGTGCAAAGAATAGTCTTTTTTATATATGTGTGGGGTTAAGAGGGGGTTGAGGTAGAATGGAGGCCTCTGGGGGGCAGCGTGGTGTTCAGGAGCCTGATAGCCTGGGGATAAAGACTGTCACACAGTCTGGTCCATCTGACTCTGATGCTGCAGTACCTTCTCCTAGATGGCAGAGGGGTAAACAGTCCATGTGAGGGGTGCGAGGGGTCCTGCACAATGCTGCAGGCTTTCCTAACAGTCCTTGTCATGAAAGAGTCAAGTAGTGATGAGAGAGGCAGCCCGATGATGTTCTCTGCTCTTCTCACTCTTCTCTGCAGGCGCTTGCGATCAGAGGTGTTGCAGTTTCCGTACCAGACGGTGATGCAGCTGGTTAGAACACCCTCAATGGTGCCTCTGTAGAATGTGGTGAGGATGGGAGGGGGAAGACTTGCTAGTTTTAGACGCCGCAAGAAGTGAAGTCTCTGCTGGGCTTTCTTGGTTAAGGAGGAGTTGTTGGTTGACCATGTCAGTTCCTCTGTGAAGTGCACCCCAAGGTACTTGGTACTCCTCACAATCTCCACAGCAGAGCCATTAATGTTTAGTGGAGCATGTGCAGGACGTGACTTTCTGAAGTCAAACGCCATCTCCTTTGTCTTGTCGACGTTGAGGGACAGGTTGTTTTGCCTGCACCACTTGGCCAGTCGTTCCACCTCATCTCTGTAGGCAGACTCAGCATCCCTGCTTATCAGTCGTCAGTAACTTCGGGAGCTCTGCTCCTTTGCTTCATTGTCATTATTTTCCGTTATTTGTTCGCCGTATCGTGTATGACAGTTTTGGTTATTGGTTTTCTGATTTTTGCTTTGCCCCACTTCGTACTTTTGTTTCAGACACTATAATTTCAGATTGTGTATTTGTTGCGTGTGTGTGATTTGGTTTGTAAGGAGTGACTGCCGTTTCTGTTTCTGTGAAGTGTGTTGGTTTATTGTTTGTTTGGTTAGTGAGTCAGGTTGTAGGACTGACTGTCTTTTGCTTCCACTTCGTTTTGTTACAAATACCCCTTTGTTTACTCATATTCCCTTTTTCCATTCAGTTTGTCCTGTCCTCTCCTTTCTCTTTCCTTTCTGTCAGGCTTCAACCCTAGACTGGAGCTCATAACAATGGTCCGACAGACTAATTTCAGATGCTAGTTTTTTATTTTCTTTGTGGAATCAGAAGAAGCCCCACTTTCAGTGATCAACCAGGCACTTAAAGTGGATGATTTGTATTATAAGCATTAATTATAAGGTCGACACCTGGTTGACTTTTTAGTGCCTTATTAAGTTGGCAAACATTTTTTAAAGCCAAATTCTGTATCTAACAGAGAGCCAGTGAAGGGAACTCGGAACACTGGTTATATTTTCATATTTTTTGCTAATAGTAACAATTGCAGCTGCACCATTTTGAATATGCTGCAAGGTGTTTAGTGTGCTTTACCTAAGTGCCTTTGCTTGCTAGTATTTTGTAACTGTAGGACGGAAACCTTTAATATTACATGAACATGTAGTTTGAATGAGAGGCTTATATTTAACATGATACTTGGATTATAGTCTGAACTAATCAAATTTGATCAAAATATTGAGACCCTCTGTGGCAAGGGCTGAAATTATAGCAATCGTATCTGTGCTCTTGTCTCCAAACAACAGCACTGCTGTTTTTTACAAACTAAATAGTGTTCATTGTGTATTTGAATGTTCAACCACCGAAACAAATATACCTAAAGGCAGGCCAGTGATTAAAATTGGCTCGTTGATGAATGAGACAAAAGGAGATGGTGTAGATTAACAGACTGTCTATGGTTAGTTCAAAACAAGTCCAGTACATCACTGAGTGGTGTTAAGACCCATGGAAGACGCTGTGGCAATCGAGGACCTTGCAGAGTTTTATTTCATTCAACATTAAAGATAAAATCAATATTGTAATTTGCTAATGAAAAAAAGAACACATAACTGGCTCTGATATATATAGAGCAAAACAAACCCACATGCATCAGTCCTGCACTGTGGTTAGTGCTGGTTTACTGGTGTGCTGGTGTAGCGTTTTTGTATGACATACTGGGCCTCTTGATAAAATTGGAGATATATCTGAACATCGCTGCCAATAGGCTGCATGACCATCATTGAAACACTGTATAAATATTCTAAGATTGTATCAGAAGCATAATACTCCATGCCTCATTGATGAATAATTCCATGAACATAGCGATATATACATTACCTGACAATAATATTGTATGCATAAATGCTTGCAATTAGAAATATGTAAACTATTCACAACAATATTCACATATATGCCTACAATATTATTGTCACATAATGTATATATCGTTATGTTCATGGAATTATTCATCAATAACTGTTATCCTCTCCAGGAAAAGCAGTAAGAAATCATGATGAATGGTGTCATATTTTGACCTATATTTGCTAGTCATTACCCATCCTCCAATGACATCTCTATAGAAGATTTTCTCATTGAGAGCTGATCTGCTCTGCGGATATCCTGTGTAATCTTCAGGTAAATTGCAACAAAGTGTTCCTTTAATGCATGCTCTGAAACTGGTGCACCTCACCTTTTCGCTCTTCTGGTTTTACTAGCGATATATTAACATTAGTGCACAATTCCAGGATCAATTCCAGGACTTTTTCAAAGGTACAGGACTCTACAAAAGCAGATTTTTTAAAATGACCAAAGCAACTTGTGACCAGAGTAGGTGCAAAGCCAAATTTTGAGGCCAAATTAAATGCAAATAGCAGGACAATAAACAAAGCTTAATTAGTATCCATTCATATGGTGTAGCTTATATGACTGATTCATGAAGTTGAAACTGAGCCCATTAAAAACTCAGTCACTTGGCAAACAAGGCCAAATTAAGATACTGAAAAGGTAGAATATCTATCATGCAGACATTACATTAAAATCATGTTTGTGGTTAGTCGTGGTTAGGTTTTAATCCATGGTCAAAATGGATATAATAAAATAATGCAATGAGAATTTTAATGAGTTTTTATGTAGAAATGAAGCATCAAAGTTCACACATTAGATTGGTAACCCCATAGTGTCTAACAATCCTAGGCAGCTTTGAGCAATTTGGAATGTTTACATGAATCTAGTTCCCTGCTTCATTACCCCAAAATCATGAGAAGAAATCAGGCTACCTGAGTCACATTAACCCATTTGTCAACATAAAATAAGTACAGATGCAATCTACGTCCTTCCACTGTAATAAATGAGAAGTTAACGATTGAATGACAGAATTCAAGTGCATTCTGTAAAGTGGAATGTATGTGTGATTCACAAGGGTCATTAGGTTGTTAATGCATTGGAGGTATATAACAAATTTACAAAGCACAAAAGGTTGAGGGCAGGCAGGAATCGTCAACCTGTTTTTACACAGACAAATGTGTCCGCGGCAAAGCTGTCTGTGGTAAAATGTTTCACCAACTTTGATGAACTGGCTGGCGTGAGATTTTCAATTTGAGACTGCGCGTGCATTTTCATGTATGTAATAGTTCTATTACCTTGTAATCAGTCTGTAGGGTTTGCAAATTACCCAAAATGTTTTTGATACAGCTAATTTTAAAACTGAATAATATAAATTTGTAGTAATATTTCTTTTGTGAGGTGAGAGTCTGAAAGTGTGAGTGTTAGACCAGATGTGTGAGAGAGGCAATCCTGTAAAAATTGCATTTTGATCACAATGTGCATTAGTTTGTTATGGTGTTGATCGCTGGTTGAGGAAATAAGTTATTGAAAGCAGGTTTTAATAGGTAGACTTTACATTTGACTTTGAGAAATGATGTAGATGTATTGCTAAATTCACATTTACCAAAGAAATTGACCAGGCTTGTCTTCTGCAAACGTTAACTCCGACATAGGTATGCAGATATGTGAAAAGAGCACATGCTTCTATTTTCAAAATGTATATTGTACATTCTTTAATTTGCAATGATTCAACCGAAAAACATAATCTAAGTGACATTAGATTAATGTGATTAATAACCACAATGAATACATATCGGGCAGTTGGAAGCTGGTAGGTGATGAGAATGTTACTCAGCTGATCTAATTGGATTATTATGTATTTCTTAAATTAAGGATACCATATAAATTTACAATGTGCAATAATATTAGTAAAACATTCACAAACAATTCAGACGGTGGCTTGTAATGCCATGCAGCATGCATGGTATGCTGTGATTTTAATTGTTTTACAGCAGTTTCTCTTTTTTCTGCACCTCAGCTGAACATTGTGCAATTGACCACAATTCTGCAAATTCAGAAAAAAAGTGTCAACCCACGTACCCTTGAAGCTGGATTAATGATAAATAATGCAGTGCTTTTAGGCACCTTCAGTTGACAAAATAGGACCCCGCCCAACTCTCTTGCAACTCCAGCTTCTTCACATCTCACCTAAAACACTGTTCAGTAGTCAATGCATATTAAGGCTGTTGCATCGGCTGTGAGGATGTGTGTTTCTGACACATGTACAAAACCACCTGAAGAATACTTTGAGCTGGTAATGATCTGAACGACTTCGAGCTGGTAATGATCTGAATGACTTTTAAGGTACCAGATGCAGATTAATTAAATCAGTGTATATCTGACATTTGCCATAAGGAACATCAACTGAAAAAGAATTGCTAAGGTCTGGAAAAGCAGAATAAGCCTCCACTGTCACACATCCAAATCACTATTTACATTCTATAAAAATGAAAAAAGATGTACCAGGGCAGGACAGTCTGGTAACATGCTTAGTTATTTACTTAACCTCTGCCTTTCTTTACCTCACCTCTGCCTTATTAACTGAGTTCTTTTTCTGTTTTCTCTCTCTCTCTCTCTCTCTGCTCCAGCATTTGTGCTCAGACCCTGACACCTGAACATGTTTTGTTAAACCCCGGCACAATAACCCTAACCCTAACCCTAACCCAAACAAAGCCCCTATTTTCTTCTTCCACTTCCTGTGTATTTTCACCCCCCCCCAGCCCAAATCTTTCTTCTGAATTCGCCAGCTAGCTCAGTTCAGCATGTATTGCTGCAAGTTCCTTGAATGAAAATCATCTCAGGGAGGTAGTAATAAGGGGAACATCATTTTCAGAGGTTTAATTCATCTTTCAAGACTTGAGCCATGGGCCCACTTCAGACCTGCCCCCAGTAGTAATTACAGCCCTTTAACCCCATAACTGGAGCTGAAGTCTGGATTCATTTTGCCTCCCAGTTTCTTTTCCTTCAGTAAATACTTTAATATTAAACACCAACCATTTTTTTCAGATGAATACATTCAGTTCCAGCAAACTTTGGATTCCTTGGAAGCAGCCCAGTAATGCTGACCTATCAGGAGCAAGAACACTCCCACACATCCAGACCTATCCAGGGTTTAGTGGGCACGAATGGGGGCATATTCACATGTCTCAAAAATAGAGAGGGAGCTCCGCACAGGGTCAGGGTCCTGTTGGGCGGGCTGGTGATTAAGAGTGGCATAAACAACATGCGCCAAGTCTTCTGTTTCTCCAACACTCTCGTTCTTACATAGTCCGGCTGATGTCTCGTCGGGCTTGCAGGTCCTGGCGGTTGGGAGTCGGACTGAAGTCTTAGTGTTCTTTTTCTGGGACATTCTCCTGTTAGTCGGGATGTCATAAACAGGGCCCTCTGAGGTGGGGGTGATATGCGTGCGCACACTGTTCATTCGGGGAGGGACTTCAGGCTGCGGCCCAACTTTACAGGATTCCCCTGATGTCTCATGCTGTAACCAGATTTAAAATTAATCAGACTCCATGTTGGTCGCTTACATTTAAATATTCATGCTTTATTTAGTAATATTGAAGAATGTGAATTGGTTGTGGTTTTACCTGATACTGGGATATTAGGACTGCTGCTGACTGCTTTGATCCTGGGAAAAAAACAGACAGACATTACTTACCAAAGCATCTGCATAACAACCTTTGAGCAGCCATTGTCTGATTCTCTAACCATAAGGATTTTTAGCTCCTCATCCACAGTCATTAAGGTCAAGAAGGAAAAAAAAAACAAGATTCTGACCCTGATATCTTTGCGCAATGAAACATGAAATTCCCATGACCACGAAGGTGAAGATCACTATGCCAGCAGAGATGTAAACATAGAAGAGCCCGTCTTTGTTTCTGAGTATCATTGCTGAATTTTTGTTTTGGGATCTTGTTGTTGAAACCTCTACAGGAGCATCTGGTAGATAAAAAAAATATATATTTTATAAAGTGTTTATATTTACGAATTATATGCATGAATAAAATCACAAAAAACTTAATATTTGTGTGATTATATAATTTTATATAGTCATTTTTGCCATAGCATCTTTTTTATTAGTTTGTATATATCCTGAATTTTTAAACAGTCATTATAAAATGTAGTCTTGCTGATTTGCCTTTTAACCTGTTTAAGATAGGGATGAACTGATATAATAGGTCTTGGTGGGCTGGTGGGCAAGCCCCCCCCCCCCCGGTCAGCAGAGTGTATAATGGGGCACATTTAGCATCAGCAAGACTGATTTTTAATCGCAGTCCAGCCATGGGACTAGGCCTAGGGTGGGAAATCTTATCCACAATGGGCCAGTGTGCACGTTTTCGCTTCAACTCCCTAATTAGGTTACAAATTAGAGGACTGATTGGCTGAAGAGTCCTTACACCTGTTTGACCTAAAGGTTATCCCAAAAACCTGCATACACCAGCCCTTTGTGGATAAGATTGGCCACCCCTGGCCTAGCCCGTTCATTTCTGCAGAGGGGGGCCAATTCCAAGCTCGACTGTGTCAGCAATAGCCCTTTCTTAATAAATATTTCAAGCTTCAAAATTAGATTTTTTTTGAAAAGGCACACAAGAATCAAGTAAACCCCTGTCAATTTTTCATGTTTAACCTATCTTTATTGTTAATAAAAAAAAAGTTAGGTAGGACATTATGGGCAAAACTATGTTAATCTTCATATACTTAAACTAAGAATATAAGCTTTTTTATTTCAGTGTGGGCCAGCTTTTGCCCTGGCCTGCTGTAAACTGAATATACAAATTCAGGGGGATTATTTAACCTTTTAACCTGTTGATTTAGGTATTAACTAATAACACACATTTAACAAAGTTCAGAGAAAAATGTTGATGACATTCTATTAGATAAACATAAAAGGAACATGGATGGAAAATATTAATACTAATATTAATACCACGACTATATATTAATAAAAATAATAACTATAATAATAATAACAACAATAATGAAAAAAAGTAGAATCATCATCTTAGCTGTAAGTTCATTATAGAAGGCATATGAACTACTTACCTGTGACAATTACATTAATAGAATGGCTTATAGAGTTAAAATCGCCCACAGTTTTACATCTGTAATAGCCAGAATCATTTACCAGTGTGCTGGTAACATGGAGGTATGACACCCATTCCTTCACATTGCTGTAAGAGGCATTCCACTGGATACGATCTGCCTCATTTATGGTTATGCACATATTTGACAAGTCAAGTTTACACCAAATGACACTGATATTTTGCCTGCAAGCCCTGACATTGCAGTCAATTCTCAGACTTTCCCTTGTGATTGCCCTCAACACCATGTTGCGTGGCACTCGGATGACTGGACTGCATTCATCACCTGTGTGACAGACAAATGGCACCATCAGTAAAGTACTATGCATGAGTCACACCACCATTTTAATTTTCCCTCCCATTTAGGTTTATTTCTCTCTAATTGTGTACATTGATTTTCTGAGCTAATGTAAGTATCACTATTCATTTTCCTCTGGCCCAGATACCACAAAGAATGATGGCCCAGACATGGATTTTCTGATTTGGGCCATAACAGGCCCAGGGACGGCCCAGACATGGATTTTCTGATTTGGGCCATAACAGGCCCAGGGACGGCCCAGACATGGATTTTCTGATTTGGGCCATAACAGGCCCAGGGACGGCCCAGACATGGTTCTACCTGATTTGGGCTATAACAGGCCCAGTGACGGCCCAGACATGGTTCTTCCTGATTTGGGCTATAACAGGCCCAGTGAAACGACATCAATCACAATGACTACACAATTCATATCAATAAAGTTTATTTTTACTTTTAATATAAACAACATATAAATGCTTTTCAACAAACTACTGATTTTTATTTAATTACATTTTACTATGTAACTTCAACAGATAGATGAGGCATTTAAAGCACTTTACAACATACAAAATATCTATGAACATGGCACTGTAAAACTGGTTAATAAAATGTGAAATTTGGTTGGTCAAAAACACACAAAACAATCCAAATACAATACAAAAAACTTTAAATGTTTTTCTCTGCCTCCTGGTCCATTTCACTCCAAGTTAAGGAATTTAGTCTTACAGCAGCTACAACACACAACACAAAACTGTTAATGCCACCTGCTTCTAAGGCAAAGAACATAAATCATACCTTCAAAATCAAGACAGCACCCAACATTTATAGAATAAAACAATTCTAAAACACATATAAGTGTATAAGGAGATATGAATCATTATGTCCATGACAGAAAATCATGAACAAGTAAACAATATTTAAACAGGGTTGTTAATTTCACCATTGTTTTCACAAAAAAAAAGTTGTATGCATGTATGTTTGCAATCTGAAATTTAATATCTGTTCTGATCTGACAATAAAAACACTCATTGCTGAACTGTAACTGTCCATAAGGCTACTATATTCAATAATGCACGGAATAAGTGCCCCTGATTTCTCCATATAAATTTCATCCGTTTTTTTGCTATGACTTTAATATGACACACAACGTGACCAACATATGATCATGCATAACTGATAAATCTGTCGATTGATCAATTAGACGCATATAACTATAAACTAAATGCACAAAGTCATAAATTGAAACTTGCGGGGCTTATTTTTAACCAAACAAGTTTCAGATATCACCAGTAACAAAGGGGCAATAGACTGAAGTGACATGTCCCCCATGAAAAGAAAAAATAGAAGATGCAGGTTTGGATTAGCTGTTAATTTCTGTGGCGTGAGCTTTATTACTTCTCAGAGAGAGAGAAATGTCCTATGGCGTAAGAGATTGTTGTGTTAAATGCGAGTGTCCCACACACTATACGTGAGACTTGAGAATCAGCAGATGGAATCTAACGTTAAACATCTGACTTTTTAAAATGAACGATCATTCACAACATACCGTTGCGACAGAATCTTAAACTAAAATCTCTGACTAAAAATGTTAAATGGAACTTTAAAAGTAACTGAGATATTTCACTTACCACAATTCGCTCGTTATTATTGAAACTGAATGAGCCATCTAACAGTCGATCGATGCCGCCAACAGCCTCAAAGTCCGGTGAAGTTGCAGTGACGTCTAAAGGACATTGATTGGTCTAAACTGAAACGTTAACGCCCACCTATTTCAGGATTGGTTGTTCAGCATAGACGATCAAATACCGAACGGTCAATAGAAAAACCCTTTACACAAACTTTTCCAAACGGATTTATATTTTTAAAAGACAAGATTTTAGAGAAGATAAACTATAATGTTTTCATTTGTTTTTACTTTTCTTTTTTTTTAAGTAAATATGAGTCAGAAGAAAAATATCCAATACATTTTAATGTTTTTCCAATGTTAAAAACTTATATCAGTGGGATTGTCCTTTGTTAGCAGCTGGTGTTTGGAGTCTTTATGTATGTCAGCCATTGGCTCTTTATTGTGTTTCTCATGCTCTTTAGTATAGGCTTTATCCCAAACAGACAGTGCTTGCTATATATTTGAGAGCAGAGCCTTCAGTCTTAATTTTACGCCAGATGAGGGTCAGGTATGCGACCCAGAATGACATCTTGCAGACCCAGGTGACATCTTGCAGATTTACATATACAGCATAGTGAAATGTGAACCTGGTACTCTCATATAGGCCATAGACCAGGGGTCACCAACCTTTTTGAAACTGGGAGCTATTTCACAGGTACTGAGCCATACAAAGGGCTACCAGTTTATTACACTCCTTAAATTATGTATAATAAACATGTTTTAAATTATTCATATTAGATATTGCCATTTTCAAATCTATATAAAGGCAAACATGATTAAAGAAGAATAGCAACAGGATAAAATTCAATTTCAGACACTGCTCAGTGGTTAGTTGTGCTATTTTTAGAACAGGTCCATGGGTGACTCATGTGGACCTTGGGGGCACCCTGATGCCCACGGGCACCATGTTGGTGATCCCTCCTATATAGACTGTAGTCAGAATGATCTTCCATGTTAAGACTAGTTCTGGTTGGAATGTTTTTGTGATATTTATCTGACATCAAGCCAGAATCTTACGCCAGGTGAGGGCTAGGTACGGCACAAATCATGTTACCAATGCTGAAATTTTTCCAACATGAAAAATGACGACTGTCAGGCAGAATCGCTCGCCGTGCTTAGAACGGTTCTGGCCCACACGGAAAGTGCCGACTGTCAGCCAGAGTCGCTCACCATGCTTAGAACGGTTCTGGCCCACACAGAAAGTGCTGACTGTCAGCCAGAGTCGCTCACCGTGCTTAGAACGGTTCTGGCCTACACGGAAAATGCCGACTGTTAGCCAGAATCGTTCACTATGCTCAGAACGGTTCTGGCCCAGATGAAAAATGACGACTGTCAGCCAGAATTGCTCGCCATGCATAGAACGGTTCTGGCCCAGATGAAAAATGACGACTGTCAGCCAGAATCGCTCACCGTGCTTAGAACGGTTCTGGCCCACACGGAAAGTGCTGACTGTCAGCCAGAGTCGCTCACCGTGCTTAGAACGGTTCTGGCCTACACGGAAAATGCCGACTGTTAGCCAGAATTGCTCGCCATGCATAGAACGGTTCTGGCCCAGATGAAAAATGACGACTGTCAGCCAGAATCGCTCGCCGTGCTTAGAACAGTTCTGGCCCACACAGTGTACCCTGTACAGTTATTCACTGCCAGTCTGTGGGCACAGTGCCCGCTCTGTCCATCCACACAGTGTACCCTGTACAGTTATTCACTTATTATGTGCTTTTGTCCAGTGCAATGTACAAGTCAGGGAAAT
Organism: Brevimyrus niger; assembly: GCA_015164015.2. Lineage (NCBI taxonomy): Eukaryota > Metazoa > Chordata > Actinopteri > Osteoglossiformes > Mormyridae > Brevimyrus > Brevimyrus niger. The sequence continues at coordinate 12,528,540 of JAABNY020000034.1, forward strand.
GCTACATTACAAACATACAGGTCTCCAAAAGCCTCAGCTTCCAGTGAATGCTCAGTAACAAGTGCATGCAATATCAGAGCAAGAACTATATAATGAATTTTAGATTAATTTAGTAGAAAACTATCATTTTTAGTCAAATTGTTGTCCTGCAGCAGTTTCTGCACTTGTGAGTGAGCAGACTTGGGGGGAATCCAAGGAATAGGGCAGGAAACACCCACAGCTCTTCTCAGGCTGACGTGGCCAACAGATTAAGGTCACTCATGCTGGATCTTCAATAGAGTTGACTTACCTATGTAAATATGTAATATGAGTCAGAAGTTTGGACACACCTGCTTTTAAAGCATTTGTCTCTATTATAGCTGTGCTTTTCACCTTATAGCAAAAGGCCTTGTGGTAATGCAGTAATACACATAAAATAATACAATGACCAAGAAAAGTATTCAGTATCTCAGAGCCTTCTCAAATTTTAAGCTCTTCAAAATTTTAGCCTCTTTAATACAGACAGCATTGCAGACTCTCCACATTCTTTCCTGCAATGCTTTTCCATCAGTCCTGAAGGTGTTTTCACTAGTTCTGTGCACACGATGGCTACCTTGCTCTTACTCCTCAATCCAACTCATCCCAAACCAGCTCTCTAGCATGTAGGTCAGGTGATTGTGAGAGCCAGGTGGGAGCCATCCATCATAGTACTCCACCTCTTTCTTTTTTCACAAGACAATACAGTACTTTCATAACCTTTATGCATGGTGAGGGTCATTATCTTATTGAAAAACAAATGATTTTCAGTGGTCAGACTTTCCACTGGTATACTGTAAGAATACTTTCACTGGTATACTTTAAGAATACTTTCACTGGTACTGTAAGAATACTATCATTTTTAACATATTCTGTAGCCCTCTACACGTATTCTTCCTCTACAAGTTTTTGGAGAACAACAGTGCAGATTTCCATCAGCATAAGAAATACTGTATCTCTTTATTTTAACGAATATAAATGAATTTAAGCCCCAATTAAGGAAATCAGTCTTACATTTAAAGTTGAAACTGTATTTATACTCATACTTGCAGTTCAAGTAAATGAAAGTAAACTTTGCTTATGGGTCACTTGAATTAAGTAAAGCCTAAAGTAAATTAATCTAAATTAACTGCAGAATGTAAGCAATTTATTTATTTTTACATGTATTACTGTAGTTCTACTTTTAAAAAAAAGGTTTAAGTAAAGGCCATAAACCCATACAACTGCAGGGAAATAATAATGGAGATTCAAAACACCTCTTATTCGTGAATCTAGTACAGAACTTACAACGTGAAATTACAGTTATGATGGAACAAACATACATTTGCACAAGATACCAATTTGATGAAAAATAATGGTAGTTTAATGCACTTATCTACCTCCACTTATAGTTATCCATACCCCCAAAAGAGATTTTGAATAAAATTATCCAAAAAAACTCGCAATTCCGTATCCATTTGTATATGCAAACAAAAAATGTTATAATACAAAGCAAAATTAATTTTGCCCAAATACTTTCAAAGTAGTGCTGAATAAAAATATAATAGCAAAACGACTGATTTCCTCATAGCGGAGTTACTTAATATGCGGTTTAAACATTTATGCAGGTCACTTAACACATTTATTTGTATCAGCTCTTTTGTAACACAAATGTATTTTCTGTCAACAGAAATGAACAAAACACAAATAAGTTAATCATATAAATAGTTCTGACATTTGAATATTGCCTTACGCCCCTTGATTTTTTGTTTTTATGAAGACAGTATGCAACATTTCCCTACCTATTGAGAAAATCATATCTGTCTTCAATATGACATATTTACAATGACTCCCACCAAGTTAAGGAACAATGGTGAACTAGATTTTTGAGGGCTATCCCTGTTCTGCCCCCATGGCTAAGAGAACATTATTAAACTGCCCTTCAGAGTGACGAAAACACCACTACTGCCCATCCTTCACATGACTTAGTGCCATCTAACGTGTCCCCTTTTTGTGACATGATGTGCCCTATAGAGAAAGACAATCTGATTAGTGCCTCTGTAGTAGATAGAATGTGATGCAGTGCCTTATATCGTGCTTTTATATGGGCCTAAATGGCCCCTTCCAGTGGAATAGGGTGCCCTTATAAAGTACCCTCTACATCAATAAATGTTGCAAAGGGTGCCCTTTCCAGTAGATAAAACTGGATGCAGTTTAGGGTATTCCTAAACGGTGAAAAAACATCGAGAAGCGCTCAAATGGATGCCCCGCCTGTGGAGAAAATGTGGTATAGTACCATATAATGTGGTATAGTACCATATAATGTGGTATAGTACCATATAATGTGCCTTTACTGTTATGTGCCCTATGTTTGCCTTTCTGGTGTAAAAAGCCCATGAAGTACCCTCTAGCTTGCCCTTCCAAGAGAGAACACATGATGAAGTGCCCGTGGAGTGGAGAAAAAAATATTTCTGAAGAAATTGCGAAGAAAGTGTGGTACAGTGGTCCACTATGAGACGCAGCTTTCTGTACATGTGAGAAAAGTAAATGAAATAACATACCCTAGATGTCACTTTGTGTAAGAAAATTTGATATCTAGATTGCCTCAAAACATTGGTTGAATAATCTTAAACAGGACTGAAGACTACTTCACCATAAATAGGGTATCATTCTACAAGTGTGGGGGGGGGGGGGAGAGAAGAACAAACATCACGCAAAAGGTGCCCTTTTTGATTTTTTGCCCCTGCCCTTCAAACAGCCCGAATCCCCCACTGCCTGTCACCCCTTATTCAATGCAACATAATGCATCACTGTTTTTTTCTGATTTAAGAGACTTTTTCTTTTCAGTTCTGTAAGAACCTGGGGCCACATTTCCGCTCTCCAGAAAAACACTCAAACTGCTTCCTTTTGAGGTTTTTGCAAAGGCAAACAAAGACAGACTTCAAGTAGCTTATGCGTGCAATTTCTGAATATGTCTTATCCTCAGCTATTGTTTATCAGTTTTATGATTCACCTTAAAATTGAAGTATTTTTAGATGTCACATAAAATAACTAGCTTGAAATATACTGGTATCCCTGATTTAGAATCACAGGTATGGATGATCTGTGTCTCACTATTAAATGAAAGTATGTAACTGTTTACAATATCAATCCATGCTTTGTGTAAATGAAATAAATGCACAAAAATATGTGAACAACAAATGGTAAAAAGACATCACAATCACCCCTTTCTGTATTCTTTTAACTTCTACCCAATTTACACCGATGAAGTAATACTTCCAAAATAGCATGTCTTCATCTATTTTTCATTGTTTGACTCACCCAAGGCATTACTGAAGAGGTAATTGAGAACCGCAATAGACAAAGCCAGGCTGATCCTGCAAGCCCAGAGTCCCATCCTCTCTGTAATAAGCTAGCTCATGTGCTCTGACATCCGCGTTCCTGATGCCTGCGTTTAAGACAGCGTGTTTCTCACACAGTGACAGTACTAGGGACGTGCCTTCTTCCTTATATATGGCAGGCCCCACTCTGGACTCAGAATGTGCAAATGTTATTCTTGTAGATTCACATCCTCTGTAAAGACTCCTCCTTTTTGGTGTAATGTGTTTTCTCCCTTTTCATAGAACTTTTGCACAGTCCCTCCCCCCACATAAATTCTGTGCACCATACATTGAAACAAGAGGCATATTTGACAGACTGTGGTTAGTAAAAAAGCCATTTGAAAAACCTGGTGTTTAGTTGTTCTGAAAAGTCACATGCAGAGCCAATTATGAAAATTGTTTGCTGTACCTCATCCACTAGTGAAACAGACTCTAGGTCTAATTTAATGATGGAACTTGCTCAACATGAGTACGAGTAAAAGCTGTATCATATATTTTATGCAACTTATGCTGCTTTTGACTGTGATCTTCTGGCTACTTCCGCATTGTATTTTATTGGTGTTGTGTCCTGTGAACAAGTCACCTAAATTTACTTGCCTAACTAACATAAAATCTCAAAAAAACGCAGCATTGCATTTTATTGTCGTGATGGACTCAACTACAGCAATTTTCAGTGTAAATGAAGGTCTAACTGACTCTGCTCACTGCAATAAACTGAAAATTGGTAATTTAAGCTTGAGAGTCGGTGCTTAAACAACTCTGCCATCTCAGCTTAAAAAATGTATGTCTGCTATTTATGATGTTGGTGGCTTGGGAGAAAAAAAAACTTTTTGATTATGGAAGTCAGCATTCTGAGGACGTAAAGCTTTCAACCAGAGTCCAGGGGTAAGAAATGCTTACAGCCTGAGAGGCTTGGGTCATGTGATGTACTGTACCCTGTACTTGTTGCAGAAGCGTTTCGTCCTCGCTGCGAGTCTTTCCCGCATCTTGTTCAGACAACTTCAGTGTGAATTCCCCTGCTTTACTGGGAGATTTGCACGTCCGGTACAATTGTGAACCTCAAACATTGCAAAAAGGTTATTTGCCTTTTTTGGTATGATAAATGTTGTGATCTGACATAACTGTCTATTGCAGATTGACTTTATTGATCCAAATAGGGAAATTCTAGTGTGTATAACTGCAAATATAAAGTGCACACAAATACATAAAGCACCACACAGACAAGGTACAAAGAAAGGAAATTGATTTAAAATGTAGACAGTACACAAATAAAATATCCTGAAAAGCATATTGGAAATAAATAAATATGTAAAGATGGTCTATAAGTCTTCCGCAGATTAATTCCATTCAGTTTCTACTACCTTTTTGCACATTTGATGGATTTATAACTTAGATACCACATAATTGTCAAAATCAGATACGTTTGTTGAAACTGAACGAGACACAGAAACACAGCACCACAAACCAGACTGCCCTACGGTCCCCAAATCTGACTGACTGAATGGGAGGAAAGTTCTGAAAAAAGTGTGGTGATGGACTGAAATACAGATTGGTGGAGCTAGGGGAAACAAAAGCCTAGAAATGTCAGTAGAAGATAAAAACCAAGTGTAATGACTGACGTGACGTCCATGGGATGGATCAAAGACAAATGCAAATCAATGGACCACTGAAACAAGACTTAAAACATCACAGAAGCCCAAGCAAATATTTGTATTAAGTATTTAAATTTGCTTCTTTTAATTAAAAAAATAATAATTTACATGACATTTTAAATCTTTAGAAAACGACAATCTACATTAAGTAACAAGTTAATAATCAGGTTTGTTTTCGTGAACCAGCAGCTGCGTTGGTTTCTATAAATTGTTTGCGTATACAGCGCCCCCTTGTGTTGAACTGTCTTAAAATCCATATTATATAAGCAGTGTAGTGCGGACTCAGAACTCACTAATTATATTTCAAATTCGTAAATATATTTGTATTGTCAGAGAGTTTTATTAAACGACTGTATTTTAATCCAATGATTGTTGAGATGCCGCGCAGATACAAATAGGTATAAGACAATAAATAAGGTCAGTTGTCACTTCAGTTAGTAGATAGGCCAAATTAGAGCTTTTTAAAAAATAAAAATCATACCAACAAGGCCCAGTAAAAAAATCATTAGTTAATCAAACTTTCAATCAGAAACAAGTGATTTTTAAATTTTTATTTCCTAGTAAAAAGATAACGGAAGATAACAGTTTTCAACATCAACAGTAAACAAAAGGAACAGCAACAGATATATGACATATAGGCTGATCTGCAAAATTAATATGAAAAGAAAATATTAAAACAAAAATGTTTCATTCAAAATGCCAGTTCATATCTATTAATTTCCTTCTTGAGGAGTGTTCAAAGCCCTGGTTCTTCTATCCTGAAACTTGCGACCATCAGCTTTGCAGCCTTCACACATTACCCGGTACCATGGCTTTAACCTCTTCGCCTTATAAACGATTTGAATGACAATGAATTACATGCCCAGTGTATCAATAGTGAATCAATGGTCGGTAAACTTCAACAGTGCATGTTCGGTATTGATCGGGAGGGAAGGTAGAAGAAAGTAAGCTGGGGTGGAAGAATACAAATGCGTGGCAATTGGTTTCTAACGTCTGCCTATGAAATTTGTGAATGCCGGCAGTGGAATTTACACAGGAAAATACACTTAAAAATAAATAAATAAATAGATGCGGGCTAAATTCGCCACGCGGGCGATGATAAACTATCTCGCGGAGAATGGTTTTATGAGAAACTGAAAATATTTTGTGTCTTCGGATAATCTTGGCCAGATCATTTATGATTTTGTGGTTTTTAAAAATTATTATTATTTTGTTTAATTAGAGGTTCCTTACAGAGTAAAAAGGCCTTGGTGCAGTACACAAATTTATGTGGTGCTTTTATGCATTGTAAAATTATAAACGGGTCGGTGCCTACCCTAACACGATAGCAAAGTTAAATCTAGTCGAAATTCTAATCCTTGCACTCGCATTAGAACTTTAATTATATATCAAGGAAAGTACGATATAAAAGCCCGCAAAGCACATTTGTATGCCATTTACGCCACAGTGCAAGGCGCACTGGAAACCCCTCGTGCGGGAAGCGCATCTAAATGACGCAGCGCTCTAGTTTGCTGCACTAGTTGGTTAAGGTGAAGATGGCGGAATACTTGGCGTCCATTTTCCGCACAGAGAAATAGAAGTGAGTTAAAATGCAGTCCATGTGCTTCGGAGCGGTGAGTTGGTTAAATATAGCAGCGCGGGATGTGACTCGTTTTGAGTTAAACCATGCAGCGCCGCGCCTGTGGTCTGGGTAGGGCGGCTGGCTGCCCCTTAGCTCGACGCTATCCCCAGCTGCCGGCAAACTTAGAGGGGTACCGCGCTCCGGTCACCTTTATTAGACCCTTTGACCATAACACATTTAGGTAATGGACGCATTAAATTTAAAAGAGAACCGGAATTTAAAGTGGCAACAAGCAATAAATATTTTGTTTGCTATACGAGTCACCTTTAAGCACCAAGGAAATCCATCCAACAGCTTCAGATGAGTCAGTCATACTATTGGCTACCCATTTTGTTTGAAGTCTGGCCTTTTACATCAGTTTCAATTAAATACCACAGTTTTTTTTTTCATTTTCTTTTAGCTTGACAATAACTTCACTGCTTTTATCTTCCAACAGAGTTAATTGTTCTTTCTATTTTAAAATAGGGGCTTATCGCCATGGGGACCGCTGTTCCAGGTTGCATAATAACCCTTTCCTGGCTAAATGTCGGCTTATGTAACCCCCCCCCCCCCCTTAACCTACCAAGTTGCTTCCACCTATTCATGTATTCATCATATACATGCTGATGAACCTTCACAGAAGAGCTATACCTGATAGGGTATTAATGAAGATACATAGGGATTTGAATTTCAGAATTCTGACTCTTATTTCATATGATGTTAATCTACAGCCAGACTTGCAAGGAGGTCCTCCAACCTGATTACAATACTACAACGAAGGAATTCCAGATTTCTGTGTTAAAAAAGTGTATTTTTTTGCGTGTGATGCGGTTTGTTTTTCCAAATAAAATTTATTCCAAAACAGAATTTTTCCATTGTTGGGTGCTTAAGTTTTTAGATTTCCAGTTGAATAGGACAGATTTCTTGGCAATATTTAGAAATAAATTTCAAATGTTTATATTTCCTGGGGAGACGAGACTGTTCTCGCTAAGAAAGCACGGAGATGGAGATAATAGGATGCTGCAACTTGATATATGATAGTATCTGACTTACTGCTGATCTGGATACATTAGCAATGGGGTTGCTGTTTGCAATTATAATGGCCAGAGCTTTTGTGATGATTTTAAGTCTATTAGTGAAAGAGGGCAATAACTGGAGGGGTTAGTGGGATCTTTGGGTTTTTGAATTACATGAATGCAGCAGGTATTTCTTTATCTGGGTATTAATGAAGTATTCTTGATCTCAGTTACTACTCTATTAAATAATGGTTAAAGAATTTCCCAAAAATGTTTATAGAACTCAGGTGAAAATCCATCTGGGCCAGATTTGTATGGCATTTGATGCAGAACTTTTTTAAGCTGGTCTGGAGACGATAGACAATTGATAGTATCAAATAAAATAGGTTTACCTTCATTATCTCAAATTATCCAAGTAATTCTATTTCTGGTTCTGGGGTCTGTACCTTAAATCTGTTAAATGTTTAGATTAAGCACTTGTTTGTCCTGATTGGGTGGCACCATGTTAAATCTCATCTCTGTTTCCAGATCCCGCGAGATACAGAGAAGTGTCATACTGCATAGATTTATCTTAAGTAGTGGTCTCTGTGGAGGCCTGGTTAATTTCATCTCTAACCCTTCCCTGTACCCCAAGTCTGTAAGAGGTACTGATACAGCCATGCATAAACACCAGTCGCCACATAAGTAATTTATTTCATTTCAGTTTATTTTTAAATAGCTCAGTGTTTAACAGAATCGCCCTAATAACTGTATAACAATACACACAAAAGTAATGAAAGTGAAGCCTTCCCCGTTTATTTTTTAGAATGTTGCTCACAACCGTCCAACACCTACCAAACATTTTAACCTAAGGGGTCTTGTGAATGGTAATCGAATAATGGTGTGGTCCGCCTGGCAGAGCTGCCGTATTGCTGCCCACTGCTGCACGGGTAAGTGCCTACTGTGTATCCAATGAGCAATGCTTCTGGTTCTCTTACTGGACAGTAACTTGTTGTTTTAAAGATCCTTATTAAATTCTGCAACGTAATTTTCTGCTTTGGAAATGTGGTGCTCAGAACGAATGCAGTGTAGTAGTTAGGGAGCTGTTAGACTCTTAAGAAGTTTTATTAGCAAAGTGTCATGAAGGCTGCAGTATGGCATGAAATTGGAGCAACTTCCATGTCTGAAAGGGTCAGAAGTGATGTGATGGAGATGCTGTTGGTTTTTTCATAGCATTTTCCCATTCTGGGCTGGACTGATGTGAAATGAGCACTCTTGAGTCCATCATGGTAACAGCCCCCCGGTGTTGCCATACAGCAGACTTTTGGTTTTCTGTTAACCCCTTTCTTCCAGCAGAATTCACCTACCTGGTCCCCATGAGCGCAAAAAAAAAACCTGGTGAAGTGATCTTAACCTTTCTTCAAATTGCATATATTTTTATCACAAAAAAATGTACATTTTGTATTTCAGACCATTGCCCTGAACTTTTACCCTAATCCTCAAAACCCTGCCCAGTCCGCTGACAGAGGTACCCCTCTGAATTTACGCTGTAAGTTTCTACTCACTTGCAGGACCCTGTGGCATTGACTTATCTTTGAGTGTCTCTGCTTATTTCTGTGGTTAACGTGCGGTTGAGCTGCTTCATTCAATATTTAAATTAGTAACTGTCCCAAAAACCAATAGTGGACCTCTAGCTGGTTAAAATAATAAGTAGAAGGCCACCTTAACTACCGTTTTGTCTGTGTGGAATGAGGGAGCAGCAGGGATACAGGTGATCTAAAATTTGCACATGAATTATTGGTAAATGACAGTATACTTGTAATATAAAAAATGTCATTTCTTGTTTATGATTGGGAATTCTTTGGCAACTTGTTTGTAGATGAGGTCTTTTACATAGCTAATGCAGGATAAGTGTAATGGTATAAAGGAATATAGTGTATGTATTGTGTTACTCGTTACAATAAGTATGTACCATTGTTATAGTGCAGTATCAAAATGTATCATAACTCCACATAATTCCTTTGCATAAAATGACAGTTGAAGTGGAGAGAATGAAGTGGGAAAATTTGCACTTGCATATTATAATGAGGCTTATACAAGATTCTTCAGAAGATTTGAATAAAGATAAGTTGTTGGTGCAAATATAGAGTATACTAACAATTTTACACACACACACTCAATATTAGTCAACCTCTTCAAATTGCATATCATCAAAATATATATTTTAAATGTGCATCCTTTAGCATAGAAAAACATGTACTGTCATACTGCTATGTCGTATTAAGTCTTTGTACAAGTCCACTTTTTACAAAATCCAGCTTTGGCTCAGCAATAGGTTCTTGCACTGTTTGTTTATATAGCTCTTTATTGTGGGGATCTAGTCTTTCTTGGATTTTGCCAAAATAAAATTGCACAAATCCTGCTACAGTGCCTTATTGTTTTTACTTGGAGGCCCTTAATGCTTCGATTGTCGCATTTCTGCGCTAGGTGCAGTCACCGATGTGGAGATGCAGGGACATTATGATGACTTCTTTGAGGTAAGCCCTGCCTGGAATGCAGTTTTCATCTGTAGAGGTGTAAGATGCAAGACCATCAGATCTGCTGTGTGATCCTCAGTCAATAAATGTATAACTGAATGTACAAGCTCCTGAATAATTAAAATTACACCCCTGAAACCCATTGCTTAATGTGAAACCTTTTATGAGGGTGTGGATGTCATGTCTTTGACGATTGCTTGCTGGCTTTGGGAATGGCTCGCACAATGAAATCCTGTCCTTATCCTTAGGAAGTCTTTACAGAGATGGAGAAGTATGGTGAAGTGGAGGACATGAATGTGTGTGTGAACCTGGGGGATCATTTAGTTGGCAATGTATATGTGAAGGTAAATGTTAGAAAGGCCTTGTATCAAAGTGCTCCATGAAAAGTTTGAAGTAAAACGTCAAAAACAATTATCCAAAAATGTTATGTGATTTGCAATTCTGTTGTGAAGAGGACGCAGAGAAAGCAGTCATGTATCTAAACTGCTGGTTTACTGGGCAACCTGTCCATGCTGAGCTCTCCCCTGTCACAGACTTCAGGGAAGCCTGCTGCCGCCAGTATGAGATGGGGTCAGTTTCCTATTCCCCACTCTACCTTTTTACTTTAATTCCTTCAGATTAGATGGTCACATAGGCGGATTGGTGGTAATGGAATAGTTTTTTTTTCTTTCCAACTTTCTGTTGGAAGAGTGATAGGTGGCAAATTATAAAGCAGTATTTTCCAGTCCACGTTTTTGCTCCATCCCAAATCCCAGGAGCAAAAACCTAATCTGTAAGGGTAAGGGTTAGGGTTAGGGTTAGGGGGTCCCTGAGGACCAGGTTGGGGAAACACTGTTTTTTAAATTGGTATAGAATAAATTTCTGCTTTCCATGGAATAGATTGAATAAATAAAATTACACATGGGAAAAATATGACCTAAGTAACAATCCGATATTTGAACTTGTTTTGGATGGGGTCAGTAACTTGTAATTCATAGAGCAATTAGATTCTCTTTTTTAAATAGAGAAATTGTTTTTAGAGACATAAATGGCTGACTACATGTGTTATGTATCGCTCTGATAACATATTAACTATGTGGTACTGATACCGATGTCTTGGATCATGGCTCTTTTTCCATTTCAGTTAATGCACACGAGGCGGTTTCTGCAGCTTCATGCAGCTGAAGTCCATCTCCCGAGAGCTCTGTAGGGAGCTCGATGGCCGCCGTCATGAAAGGGAGACGACTGTCAGCAAACTGAGTGCCGTAATGTAACAATCTATTCTGTTATTACTATACGCTTTTCAGTTCTTTACAAAAACATTCCTGTCTCCTGTAACAGTCACAGTGGTGATTGTTGTGATTGCTAATTCTTTTTGGCATAATAGTTTAGGGGGGCTGTGCGAGGCTCACTGGGCTGACCCTCTGTGCCTCATCGCTTTAAACCTGGCTTCAGCAGGATGGTCACATGTCCATGGGCCCGTGACCAAAGCCTGTAACCCCCAGCTCCCTGGGTACCACAAGGTGCCCCCCCCCCAAGCTTGCTGTCACCTATATGGATGGCCACAGCTTGACAGCATGACTGCAGGTAGATGGTTAGGCCGTCGTCTTCTTTCTGCAATCTGATTCTCCCACACTTCACTTCCATATTAGATCGTTTTGTGTATGTCTGTCATAACCTCTCATTGTTCAGGATCCACTTAAAATGTTTAAACATAATATGCATTGATTGAGTTTTGGGTAAGACTGATTTCCATCTTAATTTTCCCTCATCAAAATACAAAATACAGACTTTTTAAAATGAGTTCATATAAGTTGGATTAATTTGAACTGGTTTGGTATGGTCCTACCCACAGGCCCCGTTCTCGCTCCCGTTCCCATGATCACCGTTTCTGTTCTCGCTCCTGTTCCCATGATCACCGTTTCCGTTCTCGCTCCCGTTCCCATGATCACTGCTCCCATTCCCATGATCACCGCTCCCGTTCTCGCTCCCGTTCCCATGATCACCGCTCCCGGCGGAGATCAAGAGGACATGAAAGATCTGGACGGTTCAGAGTTCAACTGCAAACCTCTCCTGTGTTTTCCTGCACCAAGCGCTGCCACCAAACAGATCTTAGTGATTCTCTTTTTTCCCACCAAGCAGGGTTTTTTTTTTTTTTTTTTTTAAGGAAAAGCGCTCAGAGTATAATACCAGAAGTGCTAACTGAGGCATTTCTTGAAAAGGTGTGTTTTAAGTTGTCGTTTGAAGACATTCAGCTGTTCCGACATCTAAGGGGAGTTCATTCCACCAATTTGGAGCCAGAACAGAGAAGAACCAAGAGGTGTGTCTTCCTTGAGCCTTGAGGGGTGGTGGGACCAGTGGGGCAGTGCTGGAGAATCGGAGAGATCGTGGTGTAGTGGCAGGTGTGATGAGGTCTTTTAGGTAGGTCGTTTACATTCCCAGCTAAAGCTAATGTCTATTTGTCTAGCATGTAAATGTGCCTCAAATGTTTTTGTCTGAAATAATTTGCCCCAAGGTTTCTGTTGTACTTGTTCCCAGGTGCAAGATAAATAGGCAAATTGTTATTCAGGAGTTATTGTTCAAATACTATAAATAATTGCAAAGCTTCAAGTTATGTTTTTGAAAAGTGGCTTGAATTTGGAGTTCAGTTTGCTCCAGTGATGGAATGATATGCAATAGGCTTTGCAATAGACAGCTGAGGCTTTTGGTTTTAAGCAGAAATGGAAATTATGCAAAATGACACAAATTCAAAGAATATTCTGTGTTATCACTATCAAAGTCAAGTGTCATTGTGGAGATTTGGTAAAGAAAATTTGGCGAATAGATACATTGTCTTAAAACTAATCCTGTGATTTTGGGGAAAGAGTTAACATATGGTTGATACATATACCTCATGTACAGAGGTCAGATTGTCCTATTTTAAAAATAACTACATATGGCTGCCTTGATGTATTAGAGAAGGAAAACGTGGTTTTGTTCAAAATGTTTTACAGATACTTAATAAATTGCTACTGGTTTTGGATTGGTGAATTCGTTCTCTATATAGCAACGTTTGAAATATAGATTGGAAAATGATAAGTTGGCATGTTATATGGTTATTCTCCACGTGACAGATCTGTATGATAAAATAAAATGGGATTAAAAGTTTATATGACCCGAGTTTGGGTTACTTAAAGACGTGCAAGCTTTCATAAACTGGGAGAGTCGGTGAAACGTGCAAGTTTCTAGATACCACAATCATATAACATAAACCGATATTAAAACGTTATAGTTACGGTTAAAAAAAATGCGAAAGTACAGGGAGCTCTGATTGGGTAATGATCGCAAGCACGCCCACACGGGAACCAATCATATCTTCTCCGCCCATTTGTAGCGTCCGATGGTTGGATAATGTTTCCTCTCTTTAATGTCTGAGAACCGAGGCTTATTTTGTATCAGGCGAGAACTTAATACAGGCTTCGAAGTCGATTTGCTACAATTCCGTATGAGTCGCAGGTAAGGGGAGAATCATATCAATCATGAATGGTCGATTATCGGTATTTTAGATGCTCTCTGTGTTTTAGGTAATGCAGTTTAGAATAGTACTGTACCTTTAAATAACTATCCCAGAGTACAAATATTTTGTACTCTTAAACATAGCAAAGTCCGACATAAATATTAATATCAGTAATGTTGATAAATTAAGGAAACGGGTGGTTTGTTACCCCTTCAGTTCAGTTGCCCCCGCCTGCTACACAGCATCTGAATGAGCCATGTGGTCGCTTAATAGAAGTAAATACGGGTTCCTTGAAATGGGCCGCAGCTTTGTGCTATGAATTAAACGCCGAAATTAGTATATTAAATAGTTGCTCATGTTAAAGTATTTTAGTATGTTTTTATCTTTTACTCGAAAAAATCTCGATTCTTAACTTAGACGAAAGTGCATTAGTTAACTTGAATACAACTTTACCTTCTGTTCCGTACCAGTTGCAAATACGATGATTCGTTACACCGGTGCAACACACGCAACTGCAATGATTCAATTAAATTAATTTTAATATGTTACACAACCAGCAAGTGTGAGATTGCTACTAGCAATAGTAAAGTGTTCGTTTCATAATTTACATTTTGATTTTATTTATTTTATTGAATTATACGGTTCTTGAACATCAAGTTCTACACCACGATATAGCCTATTTATAAAAGCACTACAACTCACAGCTTCAGGTCATCAAAAAGATCTTGATATCAGTGTGTGTGTATATGTGTGTGTGTGTGTGTGTGTGTGTATATATATATATATATATATATATATTACACACACACACACACACGATATGTGAATATGAAGATTAGGATGAAATTAAGTGAAATATGACTAAGTCATATAAAGATTTTTTTTACCCCATTTACTTAATGTGTTTTATACTGGTTGCGTAATTTCTAAAATACTGCATGCTGAATAAACGAGATTTATTTTTATCACATTAATAAAAATGGCTCATTCATACTGAGGCTCATCGTTCATCATGACAAAATGTGGTGGTTGGCGTCTACGTCGTTTCTCCTTAGTATCTTAGAGACTACTGATCCTGTTTTAAATTTACAACCAGTGGAAAAGATACTGCCAACAGACCACGTCTGGCCGCTGACAAATCTAATGTCAAGCTGATTGAATCTGTGCGTTTGGGACGGTGGGACGTAGCCAAAAGTAGGTGTAGATCAAAACTACAATGTGAGACGATTGCCAAGCCGTTCTGTTGTTCCCATGGCCGGCAGGTGAATTATTAACTTTGAGAACTTGCTACCAGATGAGATTGCAACAAGATCGATTACGATTTATACGGTGTCTGCACAGATAAGGAATTTTGTTTTCGTTGCATAAGACCAGCAAATTAATTTAGATAATCCTAAAACAGTAACTAACAGGCTGGTATGTGTTAAGTGCTCCCTCTGTGGGCCGATACCTTTTCCTTATCTTCAGGTGTCCGTGTAATAAGTGACCTATGGTTATTACTGTGGTCCGGCGCGTTTTTTTATTTCCTGATGGCCAGAAGTATTAATGTAAAAAGCACATGGTAATTACTGTTTAACGGCAGTCAGTATAACACACTCGTTACTGCATTTTCCCTCATAAGACTCAGCAATAGTAATTCAGTTAGCTGAATTACAGAAAGGAAATATTGTGGCCTGTATATATGAAACCTGATTGACTTTAATTTATTTTTTACAGTGTACCAGTATGATTTTAGTACCTATATTACGCATTTGTCTAGATGCTTGATTGAAAAAATAAAGCCATGTATGTAATTGGGTTAATATTTGGTTTGGTAATTGGGTTAATATTAAGTTAAATATTTGGTTTAGAGAGTTCATGTAATTGTTTGATCCATATTAGATTATTAAAAGGTTTGCACTAACTAAGCAAATTTTTGTATTTTTTTTGCATTATTTTTATTGGGCGTAGTACCTCTGCTTCGATATCCAAAGGCTGTGGTGTGCACTGCATTCTTTAATTATGTGTATTTCTGAAATCACCTTTATTCTCATGATTACTTCACAGGACAGCAATGCCATCTGTTCCCTCCGACAAAGAAAGTGGCAGTCTTATCCCCAACTGCCCTCTTGTGGTCAAGAGTAATGCCAGTCAGATCCAGGTTAATGAAGATGAAAACAATATGTGGTCATCTGTCAGCACCAACAGAGAGAATAGTGCAACAGAAAGGAAGTGGATCCGCCCTGACCTTCCCAGCAAATGCACTTGGAGATTGGGCAGCTTAGCCTCTGAGTCCCCTCATTTCTTTCCTGAAAGGTTTACATCAATATTCTTCTTTCTTTTCTCCCTCCTGTTTCCTAGCAAATGTCACGTCACTTTTCACTGTTTGTAAAGACACCGGACAAATGAAATGCACTGTTTCAATCAATACTGATCTTTGTAGAATACAACAAGTACATGTCTTTCATCTGCACTTCTGTCTGCATACAGTGTCATGTAACCATGTCGTGGCACTTTGAGATTTATTTTAAATGTATTGTGCGTTACAAATTAAATCTATTATTATTACTCCCCCTCCCCACCACCACCATTTTCAGGGTAAATGCTCCCACCATCCTGCCCAATATTCTGTGGAAAATTGGGGACACCCCCTTGGTTCGCATCAACAAGATCTCTAAGGCTTTTGGACTCAAGTGTGAACTTTGTAAGTGATTTCTGTCATTGGTCAAGCAGAAAAATAGAATTTGACTATAATGTAAGATTCATAATGCTCACTCTCGAGCCATTCTTTAGTCTTAACCACTAGTTGCTCCTTGAAATAACGATGACACAAACTCAGGAGAATAGCTCATATATTCACAATAGGATGTCTGTTTCACAAGCAAGCAGCAGCTATTTCTAAAAACTGACTTGTAGGTGCAAAAGGTAAGTTATCTATCTATTTGAAATAGTTTTAACTGAGCACACAAAAAATGAAATGTATAAAATATGAACCCATGTTTTGCAAAAACTAAAGTCCTGACATTGTCCCTTAGGTCCATTTTTCTCAATCCAGTTTTTTGGTCACAGACGGTCCATGTTTTTGCTTCTACCCCGAGCTGGGAGGAAGGAAAAATCTGGACTGTTCTGGAGAACCTGAGGACCAGTTGAGAAACACTTCTTTATTCTATAGTTACTTGAAAGGAACAGTATGCATAGCAAACGTCTACATAACCTTATATTTAAAACGTTTATTGGCTCTAAATACTGATTATTGATCATCATTTCAAATAAGCTGTCATTGAAGCTTGTGCACCAAACCAGAGAAATAATGTGTAGCAGAAGGTTGAAGTACATAAATAACTGATAAATTAATGTTGAAGCAACAAGTAGTTCTGTTGGTTCTGTTATGGAATCAGATTTAGGTCACATGTTTTGGAAGAAGTTCACAGACAAAATGTGACTGTATTATGTTCCCAGTTGTTTGGAAAACAGCAATTGGTAACCGGTGAAGGTTAAAAGTGGGGATTAACCTGAAACTTAAGGCATGGGATTGTTGTATGTCTTCCTGCCCAAACGGAACACAGAATGTCATCCTGTCACCTGTTTATATTCACCTTAAGATGCCACATATGCTGTTTTTAAGAGACCCTCCTAAAGCTGAGCAATTCATGTTTTTCAACTTTACTGTCAAGTCAGGTCTTGTTTCTGTGAAGCAATTGAGTCACTGGAATGAAGGTCAGAGATGTTCTTAAACTGGTTTACACTTGAGTCTAAGAAATAATTTATATGTAATTTGCCGGTTGTGTAATAAGCTGCCTTTTATCTTAGGTGTTGAACAGGGATTTCTTGATCATTACTGGTGCTTTTCCACTGCCACCAAGAACCAAGCCAGACCTGAGCCGTCTTGCAAACTAACAGTTTTCCATTGTAAATTATCTGGGCCAGAAAGTGTGACCAAATCAAGCTGGTCACATTACCACCATCTGAAATAGATAGAGATACTGGTGATTTGAATCAATATACATGGATTATCTGAAGAAAATCAGGTATATTCTACAAATTCACTGTTGTTACTATCACACATTGTGATGTGTTGATGCATTCCCAATAACTCGGAACATGAAAATACAAAACTGCGACGATAAGACGTTGATTCTCACAGACAAATCAGCACATAGTACATCATGATGTACATGTGTGAACGGTAAATAAGCATCTCTTTCGTTTTATGTTGCCGTCGCTCTCCAAACCCGGCAACGTCTTTACCAAGCCGACCCTACTGCAGTGGAAAACTGAAGCGAACCTTTGTGATTACATCTCGGGTATGGCTCGGTTCCTGTACACCAGTGGAGATGTGCCTTACCTGCAAGGGCATATCGAACCCTTTAAGCTCAATTGTGTCAAGTGAACAAACTCAAAACACTTGCCCATGACTAGTTAACTGGCCCAAACATTCTACATTGCACCTGTTGTTTAAAGGAAAAAAAGATTACCAATTTAAATTGGTTTTATGAAAATATGAAATCAAGTGCAGCAGAAAGCTAAGCTCAATGACTTAAGGGTGCGAGTGTTTTTTCTTTGCCTATGCCACCGTGGTTCCCGTCTGACTTTGAATATGTTTGTGTGGCTTCCTCCATAGTGGCAAAGTGTGAATTCTTCAATGCGGGCGGCAGCGTGAAGGACAGGATCAGTCTGCGCATGGTGGAGGATGCTGAGAGGGACGGGATCCTCAAACCTGGGGACACCATCATCGAGCCCACATCTGGGAACACTGGTATGGCAGGAGAGCATCCTCAACAGATGACAGAATTATCTGAAATGACAATGATGATCATTGATATAAAAAAGGAAGTTGCATTAGCATGGGTAGAGAACTGGATGTACTTACTTAAAGGCAGCATCGTAACTTTTGCTGGATTGATAATCATGCCATCTCCGCACCTTGGCGACGACGGTGGGTTTGCATGCTGTAATTGTGATTCAAATCCTAGGGTCAGCAGAATGATTTTATTGTCAAGCACCTGAACAGGGCCCTTTACAGGGGACTGGCTGACACTGCCTTCTCTGCCTTCTCAATTGTGCTTTGCTTTGAGTAAAAGCATCTAATGAATAAAATGTCAGTAAATACCTGCATACATATTGTCATGCCAGGCCAACCGTGGCATTACGATAGCAGCGAAGGGTGAGGAGAGTTGCTTGCCAGGACAGAACGCGCCCTTTTTCATAGTCATTATCAGGGCTGTAACAGGCACCCAATGAGCACCGAATCCAAACCCAATGGGGAAACACAGGGAAGTCGGACACAAGACGGTAAAGCTCACAGATGGTGGGTAATTTATAGAACACTAAAGACATGCAAGGATCGTAATGGGTTCATTTAAGCCATGAGCAAACACATGAGCGATAATAGGGAAATACAGTTATAACCATAACTGCAACATCAGTACAACATGGGGCTATTTACAATTGCAAGCAGGGCATGCTGGGATATTCAGACTCCACTAGTGCTACAATATTGTAATGTCTGGCACACAGACGAGAAGGCTTCTTTTTTAATAGAAAAATACACCCATTTATTAATCCATTAGAAGTACTAACACATGCATTAACAACCATTGAACCCACATAATGGGGAAAAGGGAAGGAGGTAGGATGGCAATCAGTAATGCATACAGATGGTGGTTAGTTTGCACAATGACTCGAAACACAAGGATTGGACAGGGTTTGTGTAAGACGCAGGCAAGGGCACAAACGACACTCGGGAACATGATGAGTATTGACGTTAACACAAACAAGGGCTATTTACAGACAGGGCTCTGCCATCTTGCTGGCTCTAAAATTTGTTGGGTAAAGTGAGGATTTTGTATAGGAATTAACAACAGGTTTGTAGTCTAGTGATTGAAAGTTCAAATCATTTTAGTTTTCAAGGAAGCAACTTGAATTTTAATACTGGAGGAGCTGGTATAGGAAGTTGCTTTTCTTTCCTGTTTTGTGAATGGTCACCCTCCTCTTTGCTTAGGTATTGGCTTGGCCCTTGCAGCTGCTGTCAAAGGCTACCGCTGCATCATCGTCATGCCTGAGAAAATGAGCCTGGAGAAGGTGTGGGAGTCTTGTCCGTAAAATCAATTGGCCACCCCAGTGGCTATTACCAAGGCTTTGTGCTTATGTCAGTAGGGACAGGCTAATCTCTAAGTTAATTGCAGTAAACTTTATGGCACACTGCTGTTGTATGTGCTGTTTGATGGTGCTCTGTGATGCGCACATCATAGGCAATTTTAGATCCTATGTAGGGGGGCTTAGCCCCCCCCCCACAATTTTTTATCTCAGCCCCCATGAAAAATACATCTTTCTTAAATCATTTAGCGATTTTCTCATGATTTTTGTTCACATTTGGTACATCCAATTTGGCAAACTATGGAGTGGGAATCGCCCTCCTCACATCAAATTTAATCATGAGTCACCCTAAGGGTCAAATTCTAGAATTGCTTATGATGTACGCCCTATCCTGAAGTAAGATTGATGTCTACATTTTTAGGTGGATGTTCTGCGAGCCCTGGGCGCAGAGATTGTTCGGACACCCACCAGTGCTCGTTTTGACTCCCCCGAGTCCCACGTGGGTGTTGCCTGGAGGCTGAAGAACGAGATCCCCAATGCTCACATACTGGACCAGTACCGTAATCCCAGCAACCCACTGGCTCACTACAGCACCACAGCTGAGGAGATCCTGGAGCAGTGTGACGGTGGTTCTCATCTCATGTTTGGTCTTACCATGTTAACCTTGTCAGCCTTTCTGTGGTTTACATAGTTTTGCCCTCTACCCCTGGGCCGGTGAACTGAACAGAAATCTGACTTGACACTGGTACTGTTTTTTTGGCACAAAAAGTAATTGTACCACCTTGCATTTAACAGCCTGCCTATGCCTAAGTCTAAAACTGGTGAATCTTACCGTGGACGTGCTGGTTTGTTCTTCTGCAGAAAAGGTGGACATGGTGGTGTTAGGAGCTGGCACCGGTGGCACCGTGACGGGCGTTGCCCGCAAGCTCAAAGAGAAGTGCCCAGATGTCAAGGTTGGGGCGACTGGCATGTAATCGGTTTCAGTCTCATTTTATTGGTCTGTTTCAGTCTCCATTAGATGGAAGATACTGATATATTAAATAGCGCCCATATTAATCTCTGATCAAGGTGCAAAAAGTCACCTTTGGTATGGTAGTAATTATGTATTGTTTGAATCAGGGTTAAAAATACTGTAACAGGTAAGGTTGCACGCTGATTTTTCAGGCATGTGGTACTTTAACACATTTTTCTGTTTGGGAATATTTTCCAGATTATTGGAGTCGACCCTGAGGGTTCAATTCTGGCAGAACCAGAGGAACTGAACAAGACTGATAAGACCCAGTATGAAGTGGAGGGCATTGGCTATGACTTCATTCCTACTGTTCTGGACAGATCTGTAAGTTCGTCCACAGGGCTGTCAGAAGATGTCATGAACAAGCCTTTCCTTGCTGATAATGTTAAAATACTTGAATGGAAATTAATTATGGAACCAGCACTCCAGACATGGTACATGATGTCCTTGTGCATTTAACTTAAGATAAGATGCACTTTATAGATCCCAGTGAAGAGCTGCATACAGCA
The DNA here is from genome assembly GCA_015164015.2 of Brevimyrus niger. Lineage (NCBI taxonomy): Eukaryota > Metazoa > Chordata > Actinopteri > Osteoglossiformes > Mormyridae > Brevimyrus > Brevimyrus niger. The sequence continues at coordinate 12,549,769 of JAABNY020000034.1, forward strand.
GTGAGGTACATTTGTGTGTGTTGATAACAGGAGCAGAAGATAACAATCTGATTCTTACTTTGAGATGAACAATGTAACTCTGTCAGGTGGTGGATGGCTGGATCAAATCCAATGATGAGGAGTCCTTTGCCATGTCTCGTATGCTCATCAGAGAGGAAGGCCTTTTGTGCGGTATGTCCTCCAACTGCTGCTCATCATTGTACTGAGGAACCTCAGCTGAATTTGGGCCTGGAAGAATATAGGTTAATTGGCAGCTGTGGTGTGGTGGAACAGTAGGATAATGAATTAATCATTTTAGAGTTCGAAGGTATAAGTTTTGGCTTTGAAGGCTTCTGTTGTAGTCAAGGGATTCTTGTATTGAGGTTTTCTCGTGTCTATCTGCATCCCAACAGGGGGCAGCTCTGGATCTGCCATGGTAGCAGCTTTAAAGGCTGCGAAGGAGCTGAAGGAGGGACAGCGCTGTGTGGTCATCCTGCCCGACTCTATCCGCAATTACATGTATGGAGCAGTGGATTATGGGAAAACCTAGTGATAGGCACCATGTTTCTTTACGGCTGCCTGACATATCTACAGTCCCTGCCACAACGTCATTATGATTCAGCCCAACACTGAATCCAACTTCGTAATGTATTATAGGCTTTAATGTTTTAAGCTTTTAGGCGTTTGCACTGTTTTCTCTTGTGCATATGCACAGCAGAGGCCTGTTCAGGAAGTTCAGTCTGCTATTGCTGGAATACTGAGTCTTGAATTTCCTGTCTTTTCGAGGTCCAAATTCCTTAGTGACAAATGGATGTTCCAGAAGGGTTTTCTGAGGGAGGAAAGCGTCACGGTGTCCAAGCCCTGGTAAGATCTCGCCTTGATAATTTAGACATGATGGAAGAATGAAGTCCTTAGATGCAGCACTCTGATCTTTTCCTATAATACATGGATATGCAGTCCAATGAAGTTGTGATTTTGAATTGAATTTGGTATTGAGCTACCATGTTAGTTCATTTTTGTAATGCTTTGTGTGAAGTGACCTTTCCACTTCTGAATATATGGAGCAGAACTCAAAACCTGCCGGTACTAATGTCATTGTCATAGGTGGTGGAATCTGAAGCTGCAGAACCTGAACCTGTCTGCCCCTTTAACTGTGTTGCCCACCGTTACCTGCCAGAAGACAATCAAGATCCTGAAGGAGAAGGCCTTTGACCAGGCTCCTGTGGTTGATGAATCTGGGTGAGTCTGGCAAGCATAGACGTGGAGAGCATGGCTGTCTCTCAGATGATCACCCTGGACAGATCTGTTCTTTTGACGTCTTTGTGCACTGGCCTGTTACATGGCACATGTCATTAAGCATTCTGCCAAGAACGAGCTGTAGTTGTCAGGTTCAGAGCATGTGAGCAGAGCGTGAGCGAGGAGCGGAGCGGGCGGAATTTGGTCAGAGCGCGGAGCGGTTTTTTAATTAAGGATGGAGCGGTCCCTTTGTCTTGCTCCAATTTCACACCGATACCGCTCACACTATGACACTACGTAAATTCTACCCAGAATTCATCTGTACAGTTATCAAAACTGTTACACAAATTGGCCGAGATGGAATTCGCAAAGTATTTCACAAAGGAAACTGATAAATCATACAAGTGTACTATTCTTATCAAACGTAAAGATCACAATAACGTACAGCAAGAACAGCAATGTGGTGAAACTGTTTCAGTGAGTAAAGATTCACTTTGGAGTCACTTCTCAGATACATGAGAATGTGCTACGCGAACAGGTAGAAGCCAGAGCAAAACGTGAGCAAGTTTTATATGGTTGTAGCATATCGAGTCTATAAAAGTAAATTTAAGTATAAAAGCCTATAAAGTAAATATTAGTAATCAAATAAATTTGTTTGTCATTCGAAGTAGGTCTAATAACATTTTTTTTTTTAATTTCACGTAACGCTTTACGAAATTTTATTTTATAGAGACGCAGCATCAACAGAAAAAAAATAGAGGAATTTAAAACGTGCTTGAATATTCTTTAGGCTATTAAGCCCACTGATTCCTTTATTTTTAAGTCTATTTTTGTGTGAAATGCTATTTCCAAACCTGTCCATTGTTTAAGTTGCTTAAAAATAAATATTTTCTGAGTGGCAATGTTGCCGTTGCTCATATTTCTTTATGATATAAGGCTTCGTTTTAAGGTGACATTTGCTAGACATGCAGGTTATTTTGACCCTCTTTTAAATCGGAGCGAGCGTGCAGCGATTTGACTGGAGTGGGAGGAAATTTTAGTGGAGCGAGCAGAGGTGTTGAGCAGAGCGACGTAGTGCGAATCAGAGCGGAGGAGCGGGCGGAGCCAACAGTCTCGTGGCATCAGTAAGGGCATCTGAGTATTTGCTCGAGTGGTCATATTAAACAGCTCTGAAAGAGCTTAAACAGCTACTTTAGGGGTGTTCTGTGGCTCAGCTGGTTAGAACACTGTGCTTGTGATTCGAAGGTGTCTGCAGAGTGATTTCACCACTGGGCCCTTGACCCATGCTCACCCTGCTTTCTCAAAAAATGTATGTCGCTTTAGATAAAACCATTTGTTAAATAAATGAAATGTGTATGTTTTACTAAATCCTCCTTCAATTCTTCCCCTAGTCTGATCCTAGGCATGGTGACTCTCGGGAACATGCTTTCCTCTGTGATGGCCGGGAAGGTGAAACCTTCAGACCCCGTCAGCAAGGTCCTCTACAAGCAGTTTAAACAAGTGAGTATATGGGGTCTTGTCTATGACCCAATATCTTCCAGCAGCAGAGGGCAGTATAGACAAGAAAAAAAAAATTCAAGTGTTGGACAATTTGTAACGGAAGGCAGGTTTTACTCAGTTGTGTTCATGGACTGGAAATCCAAGCCCTAATAGACATGTATGTACATAGTTGTACTCGTGTGGACTCACAAGCCCATACTACTATTAATTACATACTAACCTAGTATACAGATGCTAGGAAAACTTGGTGTACATGTACAAAACACTTTGCAATACTTTTTTCAAGCATTACGCACAAGGTCATGTTTGAGAGCAGTTCAGTGTTTTTTCAAGGCTTTATAAAAAAAAGCAATTTCTTAATGCTTAATGCGTTTGGTGAAATTTATGTCCAAATTTGTTTCCTTGTTGACTGGTAAGCTGACATCGCTGTAACTGTTTAGCAGGTGTTGAGAGGGTTAGGGTTAACCCTCACTGTTTAGCAGGTGTTGAGGCAGGTGTATTTTTGGTTTTATGTGCAGCATGTCATCATACTTGTTTGCCTTCCTTCTGTAGATTAATCTCACTGACAACCTGGGAAAACTGTGTCGGATTTTGGAGACAGATCACTTCGCTTTGGTTGTCCACGAGCAAATCCAATGTCAGTTGTTATTCTCTATCTCCGCAATTCGATTAGATAAAGTGCTACATCTACCACATCTACCACAGCTATCCCACTGCTTGCTGGATAATTTTATTTCATTGCCATTTGGCACAGTGGGCACGGTACAAAACTAGCAGTAAATAGATAGAAATGGAAGGTGGACAGTGGTGTTTTCTCTCGCACATCCGTCTCTCTTGCTCTGTCCCTCCCCTCTCTTCCAGCAGACATGGCAGACGGGTCCTCAAGCCTTAAACAGATGGTATTTGGAGTTGTGACTGCCATTGACCTGCTCAATTTTGTCACCGCGCGGGAGAAGAGGGAGAGGTCCCAGTCCGAGTGCACCGAGGATTCGTAGCACCTAAGGCCAGGAGCTGAGCTGGGGGGCTGCAGTCTGCTTATTTCTTCAGGACTTTCAATCCACCCACTATTACATTAATAGTATTAATTTGCAAGGAAATACCTTGTTTTATGGATATATTTTTAATACAAGTGATTGATTTCTAACTGGATGGATGACCAGAGATTTGAGACCCCCTTCCCTGTATAAATCCTTTTCAATATGAATTTGTATTACACCCAACTAGGGGCTTAAATTATGGGGGGGGTGCCTTTTCATTGCTTGACTGTGTTTGTTTGTTCATAATGGTATTTTGAAATCTTAAAAGCAGTTGTACTGTAATTGTTAATGGTCAAAATACAGAGGCGGTTTGTTTTATTAATGCCAATCTACCCCCCTTTCAAGAAGGCTTGTGATTTACACATTTTTCTCTGCCAGCTGTGACTCTGCCAGTGCCTCATTTGAATGCTCTATACATTGAATAAAAATTCTTGCATTTACCCAGCAGTTACTTTAACTTAATTCCCCTAACAACAGAGCTCTGTAGCCCTCTTAGATTTGGCATATATAAACACTCTTACATTTTTAAGTTCTTGTTTTTATTAAGAAAAAGTAGAAGCAGTAGCCACATGAAAAAATATTTCAATGTTATACTTGGGTCCCTAACAACTCACCCAGTTGCAGGTCTGATGACTTTGTCGGTAGTGAAACCAAAACAGGGACATTCTTAGGAATCACGTGAAACAAGAGTCTGCTGGAAAATTATTACTTGTTTATCCAATATTTTTCCAAAAGGTGGTGCTACAAGCACATTATTTCTTCTTCCTAAACTAGAGTAGAATAGAATGTACCAGTAGCAAGTAGATGGACACATGCAGATTTCTAACCCAGAGCCACACACTGCAAAAAGACGCAAGCTTTAGTACATACTCATGCTTTAAATATGTCTGTTTAATACCTGTATATCATACCGATTGGAGACTTTTTGCTGCAGTTGGGTGGTTTGTGCAATTACATGGTGGTTCAGTGAGTAGCCTTGTTCTTGTACCTCTGCAGTTATGTGTCTGACTCCCTTGCTGTCTGTGGAGTTTCTCCTGTTCTCATGGGATTTCATTGGCTGTTCTGGTTTCCTCTTGTAGTCCAAAGACATGCAGTCAGTCTAATTGTATCTAAATTCAATGCATGTGTACTATTTACCAATCATGGGGTTCAGGCCCGCAGTGACCCTCACCTTAGAAGATACATAGCCAACAATTAGTGAATATGTACATCTTAATTGCAAGATGCAAGATTAACATGCAAGGCATCTTAATTAAAAAATTATTATAAATTTATAAAATTAAATATTACAAATTAAATATTTAATAGCATGATAAATAGCTCAGAAAGACAGCATGAGCCTGCTTTGTTATAAGCAGTAATATGATCAGTGTTCTGTCACCTTAACAGAGTTTCTCTTTATGTCCATTTTGTCTGCTCTTAGCCCTACTGGTTTTGCTGAGTACATTGCGAATACCTAATGAAAACTGCATTGGCAATTCGAGAAAATAATAGGCAGAGTTTTGTGGAGATGACACACCCTGCCACCCCCAAGGCCTGGACTCTAACGTTTTGTGGCCACTGGCTTAGGCTTTGCATCATATGTTTTAAAATGAGCGGAGTTTTGCGTCTTAGTGACTTCATGCGTGGTTTAAAATGAGCTCCTGGGAAGACACAGTGGATGGCAGCCCATCAATAAAATCGCGGCCAGGAGTCTGTGCCCCCAAACCCAATGACTGTGCAGAAGTTTAGTCTGAGCTTATCCCCTGTTACATTTGCCCCCGATTAGCACCGATCCCCCTGGTGCATTCTGTACTTTGGCTGGGCCTGTTTGCAATGCCACCGGGGTCTCTGGACTGGAAAAAAGGCCACGCTGTTGGGTTTTTCCATAAGCCTCTTTGCATAGCTTGGCAAACACCCTTGGGGATTACATCAATACAGCTGCCATCAGAGCAGCATGCAAGGCATCAGGTCCTCAGTGGGGCAAGTCAGAGGAGCTCTGTATATATGATGTGAGGAGAATTGTAAAAATCTCTTATTTCCCAAACCCGATAAGCTCATGTGTATAAAAGAACTTTTTCTCTATTGCTGTGCATTCACATATAAGAGGAAGTACACCTTTGTTATGAGTACCTGCTCCAGTCTGTGTGTGTGTGTGTGTGTGTGTGT
>JAABNY020000034.1:12564609-12584461 GCA_015164015.2 Brevimyrus niger
GGAACGCCTCGGCGTCCCCCCCGAGGAGCTGGTAGAGGTAGCTGGGGAGAGGGAGGTCTGGGTATCTCTCCTGAAGCCGCTACTCCCGTGACCCGAACCCCAGACAAGTGGAAGTTGATGGATGGATGGATGGATGGAAACCAAACAAAATAATCTTTTAGTGGAACTAGGTTCTGTTTAGTTGTTCTTAGTTCCCTGCTTTTCACTAGTTCCCGTGTCCCTATAGTGTAAATATGAGGAAAAAAAAGACAGCTGCAGGCATACACAGATCAGGTAACTTATTAAAAATAAGAAACACTAAACACTAAAAAACATTTGTCAAGAAGACAATCAATGTCTGTGTTTCCCTCATCCACAGTGAAGAAGATTGTGAGGGAGACAAAAATATCTTCAAAACCAGCTGCTATACTCTACTTGCATGTCAAGGAGCTCTTTGGAAGTTTGGCACCAATGAAATCTTCAGTAACACTAAATATACTACAACTCACATATTTTAGCACCTGACGTTTGTTACGCTTCATTGGAAATGTAAATTGAATTAGATGCTTTGGTCAGATGAAACTAAAGTCAATCACACTATGCACACTATGACTATATTTGGTGTCAAAAGAGGACTGCATACCAGGAAAAGCACCTAATGTTCGCAATAAATCTGATGGGGATTACCGATGCTTTGACTGCTGTTTTGTTGCCTTGTGTCCTTTTTAAGATCAATATCGTAATGAATTCCACCAAGCACCCGGATATTGTCACCCAATGGCAGAGAGCCACTGACAACCAAATAAGCCAAATAAACTTGATTAAGATTCTGATTCTGAAACCTAGTTGCCTCTTGAAAAGTTGCAATTTTTTTGTGTCAGTATAATGGTTATTAGTGCTAATTTTATTAAATTAGTTTTGTACCTTTTCATGATTGATGCCATTCATTCTTGAGCTGACTGTGGGTGTAGCTGATGATGATGACGGGCGGCTTATTACCTCATATCTCCTCCAAATGGAGGAACGTAAAACAATCTACACTGACATGTTTCAGGAAGTTTCTAACAATTATGTAAAATATTTGCGAACACCGTTCACCTAACACACAACACACACCCTTTTCTTCTACATATATCTGAACTAAGCCTTTCCATGTCTCACACAAAGCAGGTACATGTCAGGGGGAAGGAGTGTATTATTTATCTAAATCTTACCTGATAAGATTGTCAAGCCAGCTGCAGTCAGGGAATAGCAGTCTGTGGTGTACTGCAGGTTTTAAGAGAAGGGTCTCAATTCAATGCAAGGCCACGAAAAATAATTAACTCTGTTGTATGTGTTTCCTTGCAGGTGGTATAACATGAGAATATGGAATTACAATAAGAAAAATAAGAAGAGTTTTTATGCTCTCCAAGAATGACTGTTATCCTATTGGATAGCTAAATGATATCTAAATGATAGCTAAATGACCATATCTCTGGTTCCCAAACCTCTCTTTTGTAAACAGCTTAGTTAAAGGTAGTGATTAGTTAAACAAGAAGTTCTAGTGCTTGTGGGTTTGCCTGCTATTTCACAAATCAGCCCACCAGTCTTCCTAATGTTGCCACTTGGATTGTGTTCATCATGTCATTGCTAACAAGGAACGTTTGGGGTCTTATTACCAGTTCCATATCAACCATTAATAAACATTTCTCTGATATTTTTCACTACCCTGTCAAAAGCAAGACCTCTGGAAACAGTTTGCTTGCTCTTTGGGGAACATGACCCATCCCTCAGGGATCAATTCTTAGGCCTTGCTTAATTTCCAAGCCAGACTTGGAGAAATTTATTTATGCACATCCAGTAGGTTGAACTTTTGCAGTGCTCTCCTAACTGGCCTTCCCAGGAGGACCATTACACAGCTGCAACTCATTCTCTCAAGTCTCTTAGATCTTTGGGAGCTGGTCAGCTTTTTGTACCTAAAGTTCAAGCTAAGAATGGTAAAAAGGCTTTTAGCCATTATGAGGCCCACAGTTGGAACCGGTTCCTCGTAGGTTTTAGACCTAGGCCAAGAGCTATATATTCCTACAATGGAATGCCTCACCTTGTTACAATGGATTCACTCTAATTCTAATTCTTATCACCCCATACTTCTGTTGCACACCTTTTGATATAGGAAATCTATGGTGGTCTTTGTTTATCTTAGACCTGACCCTGTTTGTCAATGCCTTTCCTGAATGAGTCTAATTTATGTCATCCCATAAGTTGCCCTTTGGACTGGATCACTATCTATACTGTACCTCTATCTATATCCCACAAACCCTGGTCCCACATATTGATTCATTTCATCAGAGATGTTACCTGTTTTGTTGGATCAACTTCCATCCTTATGGCTATGGATAGCTTCTTGGATAGGCCTCAGGTCTGACCTTTTCCCACAAACTCTCCATGCAGGTTAATCTGTCATTAGGATATCACCCCTAAGTCCAGTGAGCAGAAAAACATCTAAATCAGAAGACAGTCAGGTTTCTTCCTACCTACTGTAATTCTTACCAACATGACCGATGAATGATTTCATCCCTGGGTGGAATATGTCTAAACTTTCCTTATTAATTAATACAATAATCTGACCCCATCCCAGTGTATTCTAGGTTGCCAGCCTCCCTTTTTTCTGCAGTCTGATGAGCTGTTAAACATACCAGCCATAGACAAGTGAAAAGGTGAAGTTAGCTAATCATGGGTACCTCCAGTACCATGTGTGGTAATAGAGACACCATGAAGACCGGTGCTGACGTCCAGGTTCCCAGCACAAACCCGGTCAGCAAGTCCGGCTCTTAACCCAGTGCATCTCTCTCCAGCTCCTCTATAATAAGTTACCTTCACAGCTTTACAGCTCATTCCAAATTGTTAAACAGGTTAACCATGTGACTTACCACCTCAGATTACCTCTGCAGAACAAGATAAATCCCACATACTGTGTTCCACTGTTAAAACCAGTAGTACAACTCCATTCTTTAAGGTGTCCTTGCTACTCCGTCCTAGCCTACCCCCTCCACCCTTGATCCTAGATGATAGCGCCGCATATACAGTCTAGACTCTCCATGACTCCTGACATTGCCAAGGATGTCTACAGTTCATGGTGGACTGGGAAGGTTACAGGCTGAATGAATGCTCTTGGGTATCAGCATCAGATATCTCGGATCGTGTGTACTTGGATGTCCTGCTTCTTGACCTTCAGGAGAAACCAAGATGCAGGCCACGTCCTTCAGTGTCAGTAAATCTCACTTACACAGAATCACCAATGCTACCCCTTGTCAGAAATTTAATTGGATTATTATTTTTACCTGTGATTTCTTTGGACATCTAAACCCCTGTGCCATCACTTTGGTTGTGAAATCTTGTCCTTGTTCCTGAGCTACAATGTATGTAATAGTTTAATTTATGGCTTTTACGTGTATGAATCCCCTTCCATGTGTTCTACGATTTTGGATGGCCCTCATTATCCAGTTAGACTTCCCTATCTGTTGGAATCCTGCCATCTTTACAGATTTTGAATTTAAGAAACGCATTAATTTGTTGGAGGTTAACTGTAAATAATGGGGTTATGCGAGGAGAAGATTTGAAATGGCAGATGTAAAATCACAGTTTTAGACCAAAATAAACACAATTTAAACCCTTTTTTTGGTGGGCTAGCACAGCACTGCAGGTCTCTCTCCCTTGGTAGCCTGTTCTAGATTTCAACCATGTACCTAGATCAGGGTGTGACTGCAGGAGCTTCTGCAGTGTAAGAATCCTCAGGTAACGCTCATAGCATAAGACGCCATGTGTGCATTTCCTCAGGTGAGTCGACAAGCTTAAATATAACCTGGTAAAAACAATTTGACTATTGGTACTGAAATTCTGTATGTTCAATAGAAATTTGTCAATGGCTGTAATGTTCTAGTGAACAAGACAATTCTGGCAGTCTTTTGAGCATAAAGTTATAAACTGCAGCCAGGGGGCGTTTGAAGCAGGGTGATGGGGATTGGGGGGGGGGGGTATGTGTACAATATCAGACTCTCTTGTACACCAATGCCTGTAGCTACAGTCACATAAATGCTAAAAGAGTAGTACATATTAGAAGAGTAAGGCCTTTGCATGTAAGGACATGTCATTTCTGATGACTTGAGCTTACAGCTGGCTGGAGAAGAATACTGATACAATGTTTCTGTATGTCTTGCACACTATGAACCACATGCATGTGTATCAGTAACTGATGTGCAAAGTTTTTGTAGGATGCATTCACATACTTGAGTTGACTTGAGTTGAAGAATGAATTTGAGTTGTCCTGTTTAACAGTAGATGTGTTCAACAGAAGTGTAAGTAAGTACAGCTGATCACTGTCCAGTGGGCAGAGAGTGGGGAGGGGATGGATCGCTGAGGGGTGGTTTTCATCTGAAGATTAACCTCAGCTTATTCATTAATTTCCAATGGAAACTGTATCATTTAAACCTTGAGATACAGAGCGCTGTTTCTTAATATACTTCTTCTTAATATATTTTCCCTGCTTAACGTATCAAGGGTTTTTTTTCTGATTGGTGTTGTCTGTGAGAAATAAGGAAAATATGCATTCTGCAGACTGTGACAAATTTCTCAGTATCAACACACCCGCTACTGTGACTAATCCCACCAGCAGACAAAACATGAAAATTCTCCCTATATGCTAGAAATCTCCATTAACTAGCACAGATCCCAGCTGCTTTTTCATCTCAGGCCACAGTGTGGAAAACAAACAAGCCGTGGTTGCAATAGCTGCCTTTTCAGCTTCGAACACATACTCACCCTTAGGCTCTCTGAATGTAAAGATTGAGAGGCTGCAAAGCAGCGGAACCGGTTTCCAATTCAATTTGCCTGTTGTCACTGCAGAATCTCGATAATGCTGTGAATGTGCTGAAAAGAGAGTATGAGAGAACCATCCCCTCACCTTCACCCGGTCGTCTCGGAGCCGAATGACGCACGTGGGGCAATGGAATGTTATGCACTAGTTAATATTATGCAGGAGGCAATAGTGTATAAAAGAATGTTCCACATCAGGCCTTTCTATTCAGAGTTATACTAATCACTCGTGTGCTATAGTACTTGTTTAGTCTCTATACATATGGCAGTCAAAAACAACAACAAAGAAAAAGATATTGGCTTCTGTGTAGCAATTTTGCTGAAAAATATGTAATGTGTTTAGCATACTCAGTACCAGTCATTGTCCATTGTTATTTCCTTGTTTTTGCTGCCAGTTCAAACTCATGAAACATACTCTTTTTTCACCTTGCTAAAATAGTGTACAATGTATTTTATCTATGTAATTGTGTCACATTAATAGTAGAATAAAACTGCAATATTCTGGCAATGCTGAATAAGGAATTTATACTGCAAGGCGAGTAAAACATGCAGAGATGGATTTTATTTAAAAATTGCCTCGGTGGTTGGATTGGTTTGTAATGATATTTCTAAAAGGTCATGAGCTTTTAGGAATGGAGCTTAAGGGGTTTCATGTGTCTCAGTGTGCTGAGCCTCTGTGCCTGTCATCCAAAGGTCACTAGTTCAAGCCTGACCTTGCCATGTCTACAAAGCCCTTAACCGTCAGCTTAAGTTTAACACCTAGCAGGAATGGGTTAAGTCTAAGAACTTTATTTAAATCATGTTTAGTAATTTGGGACAGATTATACAAAATCTTTAGAAATTTAGTGCCAGGATTGGTATTCATTGAGATAGCTAGTTAAATTTCAAATATATTTCAAATATATCTTCCTAAAATACAATACTACCTTCACACATTCCTGAGCCCAAGAACAAATGAACAAAAAACTGGAATGGGGCATTGCAAAGACCTTAAAGATGGATTTTACTTTTGCTTTTAGATCGCCTTGCATAACTTGTCATAATATGTGGGTCGTACGGCTGTACTCATTATGGGATAAGAATGTTGCTTGCACAAGGAATGTTTCGCCTTGATGAAGATTCCAAAATGCACGTATGTCTTCACATTAATGAGCAGCATTTGCCTGTATGCTTGAACATGCAGTGTGAAAGTCTGAGGTGTAACAGACACAAGTGGCATAGTTATGTTTTTAAAGTAAATTTATTTTAATAAATAATTTAAATAAATTCACGAGAAATACAGACAAATAAATGTCAACTTGAGAATCTCAAAAAGAGAAAAAAAAATCTGCAATAATGACATTACATGGATAGCAATGAAATTTTAATTGTAGTGTGTCAAATATTCCTCAGTTATACAGTTGGATTGAAGTGCCAACATCAAGCATCTTCAAAACAAACAGCAAGACAACTTGAAATATTGAAAATAAAGTGCATCCTTGAAATAGGACTATTGATCTGGTAGCCCATGCATTCACAAAAAAATGTTTTGTGAAGTTTAAAATTTCTTGAAGTCTAAAATTTATTCCAGGGATGTAGAATTGCTTTTTCCTTTGTTTTGAGTGCAGGGCTACATTTCAGATTACGGTTCAAAGGCACAACCTTTCATGGTGATGGTAACACTGATAACATGGTTTATTACAATTAGCCAATTATTACGGAAGACGAGAGGTTGCAAGACTTTTAAAACCAATTTTATGACATACAGTAAATAAATATGAGCGGCAATAATTCTTTGTGAAGTCTATTGCTAAAAATAGTCGATGATTTCCATAAAAAGATACAAAGGGTAAAAGGTTTAAACAGCCATGGCCTTTTTACCAGTCAAAACCCATCCCCTTGGTCCAGGCTGTCACTATGAACATCAAGCAAATGTAAGCATTTTTACAAACCAAATCCAATGTTGTGTTCAAGTAGTGCTCTACGGATTGTGCAACGGCAAGCAGCGTTTTTACACATAGACAGGGCTCGTCTTTGGCTCGCTAATACTGTAATTTTTCTACAAAGCCAGTTACAGCAGAAAGGTAACGCAATGACCTGTACCCTACAAATCTTGTTAGCATACAAAAAAGTGTGTCCTAATATTATTCTCCTATTATTTTCACATTTTTTCACATAATACTTTTAAAAAAACTAAACTAAAATGGTTCTTCAGTTGCAGGACAGAAACATAAAAAAAAAAATATATATATATTATAGGATTACCCCTGCACAGTTAGTCCTGTGCTACCATACTGTGGTCATACAATTCTTTCCTCTTGATAATTGTAATTGATTTTTAAGTATTGCACATATTCTAAATTGTAGTCATATGCTAAAAGGTAATTCTACAAACCAGTAATTTGAAACCAGGGTTAAGTAAACCAAACACTAGGAGCTAAAACTAAAAGAAAATAAATTCAAAGTTTTGGATACTTAACAAGATTGTATTAATAGGTTTCATTCAAGACTAAACTTCTACAGCTGGAGGTAGTGAAAATGCTAGGTATTGTAAAATGCAGAATAATTGATTTCTTTTCTCAGACTTACGGGCAAACCGACTTTTCCTCACCTACTTTACAAAGACTGACTGCTATGTTCAGTATGTATATGACCTTAAACAAAGTATTCTGTAAATGGTGACTTTGCCATTCATAAAGCAGCTCTGTGTCCTACCAATTATACTTTTCCTCTAAGATTATTGTTCTAGTTTTATGTGAAACTCCTGATACCCTTTCAGCTGTTTTTTCTCCTTCCTTTGGAGAAGCGCTACAAACTTATCTGGAAGGTTCAATAAATGCTCCATATGGCGTGTTTCCAACATTTCTATGGTACTAAATGCTAATTCAAAAGCAAGCTTTGGTCATTTGTAACAAACATGAGCTACATAAACCCGGGTCTGATGTCAATCTTAAGAAGGACAAGACTTTCCTGTATCCCTTCAGACCTGCTGATTACCTGTGAAATATCATTTACATACATTAAGTTGATTCCTGACCAAAGATTGCCACATACCCTTGCATTAGAGTCTCTTTAGGCCAACAGCCCAGTCTAGTATTGCTTTTCAGTGAATTGAACTATTGACTTTTACAGAAGTTCCATTATTGCTCATTTTCGATAACGCAGAGAAACTTAAACATAGAGATGCATGTTCTCCATGTGTGCATGAGTTTATCTTTATACACTCTCCATTCACCTTACACTGCAACTACAAACCTCCATTTTCAGAGCAATCATATTGCTGTAAATTGTCTGTTTAACTACACCTGCAATGGTCCCTGCAGACTCCTTCCAGGTGGATGCTCTTCAGTTACGTCTTCATCCATTTCAGTTTATGTAACATGTTTTCCTAGGTCAGTCTCCCAAAAAGTGTCCGTCTAATTCACCATCAAACAGCTACCGATTTGTTGCTGTCCTGTGTTCCCAAGCTGCTGCAGCTCCGAGTCTCTGCTCTGGGCTAAGCCCAGATTCCAGCCGTCTTGCTGGGGCAAAACGGAGAGGTGTGCTGGTAGCGGAGGCCAGACGTTGGGCTGGGGCCGCTGACTAATGTGCAGATGTGCCTCCAATAGATGGGCCGCTGAAGCCACCGGGGATAAAGAGGTCGAGAAAGAACAGGAAGACTCAACAGGTTGCTGCCAGAAGGTCTTCTGCATGTTGAGGGGGGTTTTACACTGGGGTAGCAAATGGTGCTCAGTCATAAGGGGAGCTATAGCAGGGGGGTCAGCAAACAGCGAGTTCGAACAGAAGGGGCTGGGGGATGGAGTGGATGTTTGTTGCTGTAATGTCACAGGCAACATCTGTTGGTGCTGCATCTGGAGCATTCTGGAAGACGAGAAGAGAGGGATTTCACCACAAGAACATACCATGCTAAAGGAGCAAAGTCAAAGAGCAATGACCTTACATATGATGTGCTACAAAGTCATAGATGAATGAGTAATATACAGTATTTGCCTCAACTGATATGTCTGATTCAACAGTCTCTTGTTCATATAAATGGCTGATGTGGTTAAGGGTTAGGTTTAGGGTTAGGTTTAGGGTTAGTGGAAGGCCCCTCACCTCTGTTGGAGCAGCACTTCCTCAAGCAGACTGCGGTGCTCCCGAGCACCTGTGGAGCTGGATGCACAAGAGTGTCTGCTCAGACCCTTGATCTTATTGAGCCCCAGAAGGCCTTTGGTTCGGGTGGTCTTCCTCAACTGCTGCCGGAAAGCCCTGATGCCTGAAAGAAGAGATGTAGATGCTTGTCATTAACGGCCTTCAAGCTTCACGAGGAAACATATTCACTGCTTGCTCCTCTTGGTGGTAAATGAAACGAATTCATATCTCGAAAACATTGCTAATGCAATATACTTTTGTGCCTATAGATCCATGTCAGAGATACAGACCTTGTGTGAGTGAAGTATCTGAGGCGCGTCGGCCCTCCTGAAAGCTGGCTCCGGGGATGCCACTCTGGGCCAGAGGCAGCATGGCAGAGGAATGTGTAAAAGTTGTCCCCATGGCCACAGGGGACCCAGCACCTCCAGCAGAAGATAGGAGAGCAGACAGGGTAGCACTGCTGCTGGATGAGGACATCAGGCAGCTATCTGAGGAGGCACCATCAGTGGGACTGACGGAAGATACCACGATACCTGTATGACGTGAAAGATGAAAGTGTCTAATAAGCAGGCAGAAAGGCAGCCATTGTTTGGTACTTTACGCACATATTTTTTGCTTGGCATAATCTACTATGCATAGGGTGACCAGATAATCAATATCAGGGAGGATACTTTGAGCTATGATAGGATCTGTAAACACTTACGTGCCGAGTTCTTGCTATGTACTGATTGGTCAGTATCCTATAATCATACCTGCGTCACTAATGTGAATGTGAAACAGCTAGATGAGTCTTCCAGTCAAGGAAACAATAATAATAAAAAAGGAAACAAACCAATCAAAGTGCAAGTAGGACTGAATGATTTAGCCAAGCACAGGAGCCTTTCAGTTTTATAGTTTGTAAAACCTGAAGTACCTCAAAGTGCCATCCTTGGCATGGATTATCTGGTCACGCTAGTTATGCATGAGATAAGTCTACTCACAGGGAGGTGAGCACTGGTGAAAACGAGCGGAGACCTCAGCCAGGGTGTGTCTGCGGGGCGTGGTGCTGGGAAGGTGGACAGGAGAGGCCTGCTGATGCCCTTCCTCCTCCTCTAGGTCTCTGGAACATGCCTCCTCGCTGATGGTGGTCTCCAGCAGGCTGTTGGGGGAGATGGATCGGGTGCGTAGCAACCCACTCAGACTGGCCTCTCCTGGGAAGACCACAGGCTGCATGAAAAAGAGGGGTGTTAGACCGAAGACATAGGACAAAAGTGGCTGAAACTGCATTCCTGTCACAGCCGAGCAGCCCAGAATAGTGCTATGAAAATAACTCACCTGGAATAAGCTGTTGGAGTCATATTCCACCTCAGACTGGACAGGAATGTTCTCTTTGGCTGGGAAGGGAAAGACTGTCCTGAAGGATTCCATCATTACCTAGTGAGAAAGAAAGACAGCTATCAGGCAACAACAAAAGAGGCAAGCAGTACTTTAGAGGAATAAAGCAGTAGTACAGTAGACACATCTGCTAGTTCAGCTCACCTCTGGGAAGGAGGAATCAGAGGTGCTGCGAGATCTCTGGGTCCAATTCCCACACTGCCGGCCCAACTGGAGACTACAGTGATCTTTCACCCTCTCTTGAAGTAAATAGTAGATGGCAGAGAAGTGGTTGTAGCTGCTGTTCTGCAAGGACTGCATTGGCACACAGAGGGAAGGAGATACAAGAGTCAGAGATAAATATTGTAGACTGCCCCGGCATGAAACCCAAATGAATCTATTCCTCGACCACAATAGGAACACAAAGCAGCCTTTACTACTGTCATGTGCAGAGCTCTGTAACTGAGTAACATGCATATGGTAGCATGAAAACTGAGACTACATGTAAGGGATTCCACAGAAACAGCTTCAGCACAAATAATTTTCTTAACATTTTCAGCTGTTACCTCAATAGTTCTCTGTCTGTCGATTCCCAGCGTCTGCATGATTTTCAGTACATGCTCACTATAGTCACCCAGGCTGCAGTTATAGGTAAGGACCTGATGGGGTGCTGTTGGGTCAGAGAGCATCCAGCGGTGTTGTTTAATCTGGGAAATTGTGATCCGCTTTGCTGGGTCCACCACTAGCATTTTCCGGATCAGGTTTTCACAGTCTGGATAAAAAGGGGACAAAAAGGGGCATGTCAGGAAACATCTCCTGGTATTTCAGATGAGTATATTTCTGAGGTTTTATGTGGGCAGGAGGAATGCTGATGCAGAATTTAGAAGTTTGCGAGTTCTTTTCTCTGCACTTTAGAGATCTGTCTCTAGGCAAGTCAGCACTTCCCAAAAGTGAATGTGTATGCATGAGCATACAGGCGATCGTTGGCCTTGAGGCCATAATCACAGTGCATACCTTCAGACATGAAGAATGGAATTCGGAATCGGCCCTCCGTGACTCTCTGTCTCAGTGCAGGAAGGCTTGCACCATCAAAAGGAAGGGACCCACACACGAGTACATAGAGCACGACGCCAAGACTCTGTGTAGGAGAACAAAAGGAAATTACTGCCCATTCTGTTGATTCTACTGAGGGCATCCGTG
Source organism: Brevimyrus niger (assembly GCA_015164015.2). Taxonomy (NCBI): domain Eukaryota; kingdom Metazoa; phylum Chordata; class Actinopteri; order Osteoglossiformes; family Mormyridae; genus Brevimyrus; species Brevimyrus niger. The sequence goes on from JAABNY020000034.1 coordinate 12,576,103, forward strand.
ACAAGAAAAAGCCTGAGGGATGAGAGAGTTGCCTTTATGTAGCGATTTGGCCTCCTTACCCAGATGTCCAGCTGTGGCCCTTCATATTCCTTTCCCTCAAAGACTTCAGGGGCAGCATAGGGTGGGCTCCCACACCAAGTGGACAATGGTTCTCCAGAACTATAGAAATTCCCAAAGCCAAAGTCTACAGAAAAGAAAGAAACAGAGCCACACTCTTGTTACTCAGGGGCCCTTGAAATCATCCTACTTGTCCCTCTCCACTTACAGTGCCCCTGATGTAAAAGCAAAATCTGGTTATAATATATTTATATAACAGATAACAATTCCAGATGTGTAAGATATCAGTTGAGGATGCTAGCAAGCCTCAAAGCTTCATTTTCTAAAGCATCAGACCACTGATCCTTAACTCATTTGTTTTACCTGCCAGTTTAATGTTCATATTAGCATCCAGCAGGAGGTTCTCGGTCTTGAGGTCCCTGTGCACAATATGTGACCTGTGACAGTAATCAACGGCCTCCAGTATCTGCCAGAACTTCTTCCTTGCCTCTCCTTCACTCATACGTCCACTGGAGGTCAGATAGTCTGCACACAAAATTAGGTTCAAAAATCAAACAGAGCTGAGCACAACCATTCTGTGGAAAATTATTTTTTATAGGCTGCAGCTATTCAAACACTTGTTACTTATGAGTGCCATAAAAATCCGAAAACAGATGTTTTAACCTTAACATTAATGCATCAGCAAAAGCTGCCATTGAAGTCAAAGTGAAAAATCCATTTACCAAATATCAGGCTTAGTCTGTGAGCAGAAGAACAGGTTAATGGGTTAAGACTACTTACCGAACATTTCTCCATTTTCTGCATATTCTGTAACGATGTACAACATGTCTTTTGTCTCCATGACCTGTAAAACACAGAAAGGCTCTGTGTTAATGGGTGCATTAAAAACTATGTGATTTATTTATGTAGCTTAATAATTTCATAAATTTAAAATGATACAAAGTATTATAGTACCCACTGTAGAGCTAATCCCTTGCATTTGCAGCGTCCAATACTTTACCAACTATATCCTTAGACCTTATACATATACTAATATTCATGGTTATGTAAATATGATGCCCATTGTTTATACAATCTTGTGAATATGATGCAGCATATTTGCTGTAAATCTAAAATTGTAGTATAAAAACACTAAAGATCTTAAATCAAATGCATTACATTCAAATGACAGCTGGAGGGATTCATTTCATAATTATTGTTGGTATATGCATTTAACCTAAAGAAATGCTTTATTTTTAACACTGAGTCTAATATCAATGGTTTCCGTTCAGTTAATCGGCCTCTACCCCTGCTCATCCGCCTCAGATCCCCAGAGATCCAGGAGCTGCAGTAAGACTAGAAGCAAAGCCAGAAGGGCTTGACCTTGCACATGCAGAGGGGAGCAGTGTTTGCACAGACGGTATGTGCCACTGAAATGCACCACAACCAGTGGCAGCGACAATGAATGACATCCTGTGCCACAAAATTTTCACAGAAACTGACGTGTCGACAAGCTTTTGTGCAATATCTGCATGCCAAAAAACCTTTTTCATATAAAACAGAAAAGCTTCCTACATAGTGAACATAATGCAATTACGCAATATTCCGCTTTCTGCTACTGATCCATCTCTAAACCTAACAATAAGTGTAAACTGCCAATTTAGCAAATATGGTAAGATATAATAATTTGAATCTAAAATTAATAGAAATCAATTGCCAAAGCAATACAGACTAATACTCAGACTAAAATTAAACTACATCAGACTTAAAAGAATATTTCAATGTTCTTTGCAAGCATTATGTGTTGTGCTATACTGTGCGTGTTGTGTTAAGAATGGTTTTCATCTGTCCATATCAGTGTTCTGGAATTTAACTATTTAACTGCAGTGCTCCTTAAAATCTTTTAATGTACAATTTGTAGACGAAACCAAGCAGAAACCAGGCAGTTTAAAAAAAACTGCAAAAGACCTTGATATTCCCAAGATTAGATTAGTAAAGGGCAAAATAGCAGGATTGTACATGGAAAATTTTGCCCTTGTGCCTTCAACTTCAGGGGACTTGTGTGGTACTCTGCAAATGTCTTGACGCTAATCGAGCCAGACATTCAGACTTGTGAGTCTCCGATCACTTGTGCCAGCACGATCTACCTCACAAGTCTGCTCAAGTGCCAAAAAGCTGGGTAAAGGGCAAAAGCGGGTTATGCTGATAGCTCTTACTCAGCGACTAGTTTCAAGTAAACCATCACACACAGTTATCCATATAGGGGCTTTACAACAGGCGCAGTAGTTGTGGGTTTAGCTTATGCCAGAATCTAAGAGACAAATGAAAACAAACAGGCCAGAAAATATTCTAGATTTTCTGTGCCCACGTTGTTTCAGCATATCACTGTATGCACATGCATATCTAACCTGGCAGAATCTCACTGACGTTATGCAGGCAGAAGAATTCAAAGCCCCCCATATTATTAATGGACCCTTAGAGGTCATTAGCCAACTTATCAGGAAAGGAATTTCTCAGTCTGTTTCCTGCACTCATTTTCCTAACACATCTTCCAAACCTAAATCGTCACCAATAGGGAGGATTCAAATTAGAGGTATTAAACAAAATATCTGAATCTTCATCAGATGGAAGATAAAGTGCTTTTCAGCCATTCTAGCATGACACCCAGACAGCATGCAAAGAAGAAGCGCCCAGCTATTGTCCCGTTATGGGGCATTTGTCTGAAGCATGATACCAAGGATGCATATGTCCTGGGTGTTGGCATTGGCATGTATTCATAGAGTGTTTCTCTTTTCAGCTATTAAGCTGGAGGGCTGCAGCATTACCTGATACAGCTTGATGATGTGGGGGTGACTAAGGAGCTTCATTATCTGCACTTCTCTGTAGATCTTCTCCAGGTTTGACGGATCCAGTCTCTTTTTGTCAATGATTTTGATGGCCACCTACATAAAGCATGCCTCAACATTATAACCTTACACATAATATAGAACATAAATACACATTATACTTAAATGTCATCCTAAACATAATTGTGATAGATAGAACTATATATCTACCACAATCCTGTGCAGCATTATTGATAGCATTTAAAATATCATTAAAATATGTTAAACTTACCAGTGTTTTTGTGACTTTGTGCTTGGCCAGTTTGACCACAGCAAAGTTTCCTTTCCCCAATGTGCGAATGATTTCATAAAAGCCGACCTGGAGAGGCCTGCAAGGCGACGTGCTGGCATGACACGCTGGCTTGCCTTCGGAGATGATCACCATGGTGGCAGAATGTTGCAGTTCAGTGTTCAAGTGTGATTTGTTTTCTGTGGTCTTCATCACACCTGCAGAACAAATGCTTTACATCAGGCGCGTGATCGGATTCTGTAAATGAACGTATCATTATCACCCTATTGACAAATCTGCAGCTTAATAATGAAACTAGTGCGAATGCATAACCGTTACTTCACATCCCCTTTTAATAGTATCGTGTTTAAGCATGCCACTTCCCGAAAGGGACACCCAGCCGAAATAATAAACGCTTAAATAAAAAAATACAGAAAATGAAAAACATATAAATACAACGTCGACTGAATACACCTGAATTACATCAACGTCTCTCCTGTTAAACCTACACGATTTTATAGAAGCTTCCATTTCAGGACTCGTTTCTCAATTTTTATCGAATATTTTAATTAGAAAAAAAGTAGTTAGATCATGTTCTATCGTATTGACTTTTACGCATCGTGTAATAATATAAAAGTGAAAGCATTTCTATGGATATCTATTGTCAAATACAAAGCGGTAGAAACGTTAGCAATACATTAAAACATTTGTTAAAAGTAACCAAACTGACCAAATCTAATATTTGCTCTATAATTCATTATATTTTAGTCATATCTATTTTTATGTTACAGTATCAGGTAATGAAACGAGATTAAAACATCTATTTTGTTAAGAATCTAAGGTCGAATATGTAACTATATGAATTTAATCTTGATCACTTACCTTAAAAGACATTCGAAGTTTTTTCCACCATTCTACTGTCACTTCTGGCAAAATATCCCATAAAAACTGAACCTTCAAAACAATCCCAACCTGAACTAAAGGTTTATTAAGAGGGACCAATTTTATGCTATGTTTTTAGCCGTGTATTTTATTTAAACTGAGTGTTTAACACTCTTAGATGCATTGTAGCTTGCACGTAGCGTGCATTCCACTGGCATGCACGAAGCTACAGGGCACTCTGTTGAGGAACTCTACCCCCCTCCCCGCTGCCATAACAAATTGATACCCACCTCATTAACGTCACACTAGCGTCAGAGCTCCAAGCCGGCCGCAAGGCCGGGCGAGAGCGCAAGGCGCCAGTTGCCGAGCAACCGTGGAGCTCCGCACGGTCTGACGCTAATGGTGATGGAAGGGTTGCCTGGAGATGAAGACGGTGACGTAAATAACGAAGACTTGCCACCACGTGATACTCCCTTTCAAGCTGTTTATTGTAAGCATGGAGTACGTCGGCTGCCCAGCGAAGAAGGCAACAGACAGTAGAAAAATATGTTTGTTCTGGTTTTCGCACTTATTTTTAAATAGCTGAGCGGCTTCGTGGATTTACAGCGTGGGGTGTAAAGGAACTGTCTCAATTTTTTTTTAGTATAATGAAGGCGCGACCTTTCAAAAGTACAATGGTTGTTCCGTGCATTTTTAGTTACGTCGCGCAAAGCATTATTGCAATAGATAATCTCACACTGATGTATGCAGTTGTATATTTTTGTCGTTGACTTTTTGTAATAGTTCCCAGGTGCTATTGCAAATAAACTGTAGCACAAAAATGAAGTTCTCACTATAGTGTTCACTAACCGAGCGTATTTTTGTGTTATAGTTGGTTGTTGTTTGGACTTTAATGTCAGAATGCTTGGCAACAAGGCGTTTATACATTTCGATCTGAAACGTACTTGTGACCTTTTGCTTCCAGTAATCACTGAATCAGTAAATCTCAACTTGGCAATCGTCCAATGGAAATAAGGCTGTGCAGAGAAATGGAAAAAAAATGAAATTAATAAAATACCTGGACGAACTGCAACAGTGCGTGTTATTACATTCTACTTCTCTTGAAAGCAATCATGGTGTCCCTCATATTACGCTGCTCTTCGTGGTTCCCCAAAATTTTGGAGATATCTGCTGTTTTCTCGAATATTCAATCGCTGCTCGGATTCTTGGTACTTTTTTTCCTTTGAGATGTGCTTCCCATACAGTAGGTCTATTAGAACTCCACAATTACAGGTTTTTTTTTGTTTAGGATTTGAAATATTTATATTTTTTTCTGTCACATTCTGCTTTACAATCATTAAAACAGTTGCTGCTTATTATTATTATTATTATTACTATTGCTATTGCTATTATTATTATTATTATTATTACAATTATAATTATTATTATTAATAATAATAATAAATATAATGATGATAATAATAATGAATGGGGACATTTTTACGTCTAACACTGAAAAGAGTCACAAGACTGAAAAGCAAGTTCTCTCCCGGCCATCTCCATCACTCAGGTCTATCACTCTGAATAAGCAGCAATATTATATTAATAATTATATCAGTAGGATCTCAATTACTTTATGGATAAACAGCCATTATGTGTGAAATAAGTCAATAACTAAAGAAATTTCTTGATATTGGAAGGTAAGGGTCAGCAAAATGCCATGATGTCAGCTAGTATTTTTATTGTGAAATTCGTGAACTACCATAGCAATTACACTACTGAAAAAAAAGGGAGAGAACTAATAAACATCATATTTCACCATGAAAAAAGGAAATGGTTAGCTCATACTGGTTAATTTGTGGAATTCAAAAATGACATACAGACCTTTATCTTTGCTTAGATGTCATGTCAAAATCTGCGACTCAAGAGCTACTTGAAAGATGGCCTCACAAAGTGTGTTGACACCCAGCAAAAATTGTATTGTGTGTATTAATCATGGAAGAAGAGAAGATAACATGGCATAACGCCATTTCATACAGATCCCAAAAACCTCTTTTATGCAGCTCAGATGAGAAGCGCACTGGCTTTAATTTTAACGAATCAGTGAGTTGCTGCTTGTTCTGAGTGATTGCACTAAGTAATGCTGAGGACCATCAGGCGACTTGCTTTTCAGTCTTGTGTCTCGTTTCTATAATACAGTGTTAGATGTAAAAATGTTCACATTTTGAAACAGAAGTCAGTATTAAAGTGCCAAATTTTTTAAATAGACTGACCTTTTGCCACCTATTTCACAAACTAAGGGGAGCATAACATTAATATTTAATGTCATGTCAAAGCAAGAAAACAGATTATAAAACATAAATAGCCATTACCATTATGCCTCTATTACATATTCTGAGTAATTTTGGAAGGCTGCTGTAGAGGAACTTGTTGCGATGTATGTTTTTTGAGACAGGCATTTTTGTAAGCTATTTTGCAGACTCACTTCACCGTCTCCATACACTCAGCGAAACTGTAGTGTGATGTGTTTAATATTCAGTTCCTTCCCTCTTTTTTTTTGGGGGGGGGGAGGGAGGAATGCAGAAGTATAGTTACCGTTATATCTAAGTCCTCCTGTCACTAATCAGCCTTCTGACTGCAATTCAACACTGATGTCTGAAAAGATATAATAGGGCCAATGATTCATATCACTCAGGCCTCCTACTATGTCATAAAGTTAGATTATTTTTGACAAATGTGACTCCATATCACTGCCTTACCCCAGACACACATAACCACACACACTATGTGCATCAACATTAACATATCTTGTGTCTTTTGCTATCATTTGTACAGTATGAGAAGCATAGCTGGTCTGCAAATCTCTTATATGGCAGACTTTTAAAACTTTAATTGTAATTGTAAACACAGGGTTGAGTTTTGAATGTAGCTCCAGCTGTGGATGTACACAAAGGGACATTCTCACTGTGGTCCCATGGACTTCCTCCCATGATTTAATGGCATGTTGACCATATCAATTTTCATGTGTGGTTCCTCGGCAGTGGATCCATACTAACTACCCCCCTAAACCTCCCTAAACCATCCTTGTCCTATCACTGATCCTCCCCTGTTTCTCTGTTCATTATAATATTCTCTATTTCTCATGGTGCTACTAGATGCTGTGCTGTATTATGCACATACACTAGTATGTCTTATCAGTGTGTCCCTCCATCCAGTTTCTAATTATTTATCCTGGGTCAGGATCATCTGGAATCTACCCCAGGCAACATAGAACACAAGGCAGGGTTGCAACCTGGATGGAATTCCATTCCCTCGTAGGTAACATACTCACATTATGGGCAACTCAGAGATGCAGGGTAACTGACCTGTGTTTGACCAGTCAAAGGAAACCCTTTTAACATGGGCAGAATCCAAACTCCACACACAGAGTAAAAAGTACGATTTGGACCCCAAGTTCGGAAGTGTAAGGCAGCACTTCCAGCTAACGTGCTGCACTCTACTAGACTCTATTTCTTCGAAAAGCTGATGTTGAGTTCTGCGGTGTTTCATATAACTCTTATTTCCTTAACCATCTTGCACATGTTACTAGTCACTGATTAAAATTTAATCTAGCTCCAGCACTTGGATCAAACGTGGCTCCTTGACAGCTGTATGCCTTTGATGTATTATGTGCATAACTTGTATGTTTCTTTGGACAAATGCATTTGAGAAATTAATAAATATAAATATATGAAACATTTCTGTGAGAGACTGGCACCCAATCCACAGAACACTTGTTCAATACTTTTCTATGCAGGCTCTGGGGCCGCTTATAGGATGGGCTATCATTGAAAATGGATGAATATATGGAGGGTGCTGAAGTACCTTGGTAAATTGTTTTGTTGAACTAAAGTTTAAATTAAGTTAGTTTCATCTTAGTCCTTGCACATTACAAGCTTTCTGTCTGGCTTTCCTTCATGACCTGCACTTTTTTCCCCAAAAGTTTTGGAACACAAAACATGAGTTCTCACCATAATAACTGAGTCTTTTTGCATTCTAATGCCATGTTGTAACAAAGGAATTAAGATATACTTTGTCTCATACTCAGATGCAACTAGGATGTAGTTGCAGTTGGTGTATTTGTCTTAACATAATGCTTAGTAGTTAGACAATTTGAGTTGAAACCTTTCATATCTCATTTTAGGCAAAAGATTGGGCATACTTCTTTTTTCACTTTAGAGAATTGTAGCCAGACATCATTCTGAACCCCCCCCCCCACCCCCCCCATATTTCGTGGAAATGTATTGATTGCTTCTGTACCGTGGTGACGTGGTGCCCAAAGATGTCAATGCTGCCATCGCCACCATCA
>JAABNY020000034.1:12585947-12601742 GCA_015164015.2 Brevimyrus niger
TTCCTGCTCAGATTTGATTTTTCGTTTGCCTCTTCACATTACTCTCTTTAATGTGGGCAATATCAGATTTCAATGTGGTGGACGGAGACCATAACCCCCCAGTGCTCAACCCAAAGTTATTCCCGTGTTTACATCACATATTGAAGAGGAAGATAAACTAGATTTTATGTGTCAACTAAACTTCTGGGTTGCAACAAGAAACAAGGAAGTGGGTTTTGTTGTGTGTTTTGTTACCTTGTCTCTGTGTCCTATGATGACATTAGACACCACTCAATGCATATAACCTGGGAATGGCCTCTGTGTAGGCACAGCTTTCTAAATTCAAGAAAGCTGATGCCACATGGATAAAAAAAACATTTATTTATTTAACAGATGCTTTTATCCAAAGCAAAGTACAACTGAGAAAGCAGGGGCCAGTCAGTCCTTGGAGCAATTGGGGTTAGGGGCCCAACAGTGGAATCAGTCTGCTGACCTTCCGAACACAGGTTCTGCAAACACATTACTCCCATGGTTTTTGCTAACATTTTATTGAGATGTGTGTGGTATAAATATTGCTGTACAGGGGAGGCATACCATGTACACATAAAGTGTAACAAACCCTATAGAATACAGATCTCATGCCTAGTGTTCTTAACTGAATGCTGTAATGTCATGTAATGATGGAAAAAGACAAGGATGAAACAAATAGTAGTTGTTTGTTTGTTTTTTTTTCACCAATTATGTGTTTCACTGGTAGTAAAAGGAAAAAACAAGACGATATCACAGGAAACCATGAAACTCAAAATAATTTATTTTTTTTTTCCACACAATCTGTGATCCAATGAAAATGGTTCTGAGACTAAAACTGTAGTAAAACTACTTGACTAGAATTGTGGAAAGTATCTTTCTGTGATGTAAACACATCATCAAAATGCTTCAGAAGTTTACTGCAGACATAAAACTGTACATTTCTAAATTCCTGTCAATGTTATTCTACTGATTTCTTCACTTTACATGAGTTGCTGCTTTCTGAGCCACAGCATGGTTTCAGCTTGACACCCTAACTGACTCTCAGACACGCTAACTGCCTGGAAGCTAATGCATGGTATGATGTAAGTGTTTCTCTGTCCCATGGCCAGGCACCGACTCAGGGTCTGACTTATCTTTCAAAAAAAGAGGAATTCATTGAATTTCTTGTTTTTCATAACACTGTAGATTAGACAAGCAGATCACAGTGTCCAGAGTAGGTCAATGACGTAGAAGAGCACCCAGTGGACTGGTTAGGGTTAGGGTTAGGGTTACGTTTAACTAACCCTAACCCAGTGGATTGGTCACAGCACGTGGTGGCAAGGCAACATATGGGGCTCTAGATCTGGGTGTCAGAGGGACATGGAGACCCTAGCAGATTCACGTGGCCCAGCACATTACAGGGGCCTTTGAATGCTTGAAACCATCCATAAAAATTGGACAGGGGGGCACAAGGTAGCACTTTGTCAGGGGGCCCAGGACTTCTAGGTCTGCCCCCGTGTCTTAAGTGCAAGGAGTGAACACAGATGGATGAGTCAGATAGTTGTAGTCGCCAGGCGCACTTGCCCTGGTGACTGGGGACAGGTGGTGTATCACGACAGGAAGGCAGACATGTGAGCAAAGGTAACAGGAGGAGGCTGAACAGGAAGCGACGAGGGGAGGAAAGGCTGATGTCACGCCGGCGTGTGCTTACCGCAGGGATGACCAGTCCCCCCCGTCGCATGTCAGCCAAGGCTTAATGTCACAACCCTGACGATGTCTACAGTGTCATTTACTAGGTCATGCCCTCAGGGGGCAGGGGGTATTTTCCTGGTACATAATATCAGGTTAGGTACAGAGGACACTGACCCGCCATGCAGATGTCTGCACTCTCTTAGTCACCAGCTGGAGGTCCAACTGTTGGAGGGAGGAGATTGGCTGTCTGAATAGCTTAGGATGGTCCTTATTTACATACGCAAGATAGTTGTAGGACAGATTTTAACTATGCTACTATATAGAAAAAGACAGAAAAGACTGATAGGAAAAAGATTTGCAAACATTTTTTTAAATGATTTGTATCTGTTTAAGTTAGACCCATGAGCATTTCCCACAATGCAGTGTGAATCTTCATTCCCCAACCCCCTTCGCTACCAGTGTTTCCTCCTTTGCTTAATCTTTAATCACCCTCAGCTTTGTTTCGTCAACACTGACTCAGAGTCCGGCTGGCACTGTAACTCGGCAGGCACGTGTGGGACGGAGATTAATCAAAGTTTTACTTCTCAGACGGTTAAAGGGCTCTCGCCCTTCCTTAGTACCCACTGTAATCCAAAGGACCTCTTCTCCTCTCTCCTGCCCCATCTCCACCCCCCGCCCCCTGTCCCTGCTGTCGCTGCTAACCATTGTGACTCATGGCATGTGGACGGGAGAGAATTTAGAGGGGACTGCGTTAGTGAGAAGGCCGGCTTAGCTGGCATTACAGGATATTATCCTTGGGAGGGGACACCTGTCACCCTTCTCAGGCCATGTGGGGCATGGTAGCTGGGGGAGGAGTTAGGAACACGACTGGAACTCACTCTCCCACCCCTATAGTCAAGGGGTCACAAAGAAAGACAGAAGAGGATCCCTCAAAATACCCCGTCTCTTCAGTGTAGAGAAGAAAAAGCTGAAAGCTGACCTACTCCCCTCCCCAACCCAGAGATTCATTTCAGCCTGATGAGTAATATGTCTGCCTCCATGGTGCGGTCACTGTCATCAGGGATATTCTACCAGAGAAGTATAGAGTTGCTAATAAATTCCCCTTATAAACTGCACTGCTCTCAATCACCTTCTATTCGTCTTCCCTCTCTTTTCCTGCCCTTCAGCCTGGCTTTCCGTACTCCTTAGTAAATCGTTTTCTACTGCAGACTTCTAAACCCAGGAATGCAGCTGAAGGTCACAGCTCAAATTACAACACAAAAAACCCATTTGCGTATGTGCTCACGCACGTTATCAGAATGCCTCGCTATTTATTTGCGAGAATAAAACATAACCCTCTTATAGGAAAATAGAATTACCCAGAGCAGTAATTTTGTTTTCTCAGGTGAAACGCATAATTTGCAGCTCACTGCTATCTATAGTATAATTGTCCAACAATAAAAAGCAAAAAAAAAAAAAAAAACTACAACTAAAATACAAGAATGAAATATCACATTGTTAAGACCAAGATTTATATATATATATATATACACACACAGACACACACACACACACACACTCAGCAAAGCTCTGGAGAAGAGAGAGTTGATATTATCTAGTAATCACATTTTAAGATGTATTGATAATTGCAGTGATGATAAAGAGGGGCCTCACCAAAACAGCTATACCTCCTGTGAGAGAAAAATCAAAGATAACGAAAAATCAAGATAACGTCACAGTTTTATGTAGGACAAACAGAATAGAAACCAGAGATCAGTGTACATTTTTATCATGCTCTGTGCTAGTACATTAGCCCTTTTAATTCCAATTTAAATGCGATAGTTTAATTCAAATAGAACTGAAGATAAATAATGAGAAAAGAAAATATTCAGAAAACATCCTGGTGGTTTTGAACAGCTTCCCAAAACAAAACAAGACTGACATATTAAATGAATACATCGGATGTGACCTGTGAATTGATGAAGAAATGGCTCTTTCCTCCTGGGCTTGTTATTTGCTGAGATTGTCCATTACCGTGCTACGTTCATCTTTTTTTGTTTTTTTTGTGGTTTGTGGTGTGGCATCTGTGATGCATTAGCACATAAGTAATCCATCATTTTATGCTCTGAGGTAAACTGTAGGCTGAATAAGGAGAGACAGTTAGCCTGAAGTAACCCCAGATTTGGATGAGATGCTTCTTTGCCGTTACATTGTAGAATATAAGACTATGAATGACTTTTTATTCATCATAAGTCATATGCTTGTCAGTGTGCATAACTCATACCTATAGCAGTTAAATGGACCTGAGGTTTGTAGTTTACGTCTCAATAGGAATCCTGCTGTAGTGACATTGAACAGGGTGGCTAACCTAACAATCACCAAGAAATATTCCATCTTCAGACCTCTTACGCTGGTTAGGGTCCATGACGTGGCTTGCAAATTATACCTGGCAGCACAGAGCACATGGCTATGGTATAACCTATAGGGGATGCACACACTCACAGTTTATAGGCAAACTTGAGAATACCATTAGAATAACTGCATGCCTTCGGGCCACAGGCGGAAAGATGAAAGCCCAAAAGAAACTCCCTTCATACCTGGGTGACACGCAGTCTCTGCTCACACGGGGCAGCCCACTGAGTCAGCACACCACCCAGGAAATATATCCAGGTATAAAAATAAATGTAACCAGCTGTTAAATGTTACAGTTTATGACACAGTGATGGAGGTGGTAGCTTTGGTGTTTTCTAAAAACAACACATCTGGAAGGAATGCAGAAAGTCCTTGCCGCACTGGGAATTCCACAGCACACGAGCAGGCACAGTAAACCTGTAACTGAAAGTAACAGAAGCTGGTGAAGGTCGGAAGGAAGGCTGTCGTGGTTGAACTTGAGAACATTGTCTGTTAGAGCTCTTAGTAACTGCAGGCAATATGTATTACAGAGCTCTGACAAGGCACTAACTTCATGTTTATTGAAGCACTTGATGGTTTTATAAAGGATATCGTATTTTTACGTATGCGTGGATGCACGGCATTTTAAGATGTGTGTTATGTTATTCATGTAGGTGCTTATGGCGTTGCTCAGTATTTAGTGCTGAATAGATGCTGATTGGCTGTAGTTTAAGTGGATTCTACACTGCACTACAAATCACTCACCACATTCCAGCACTACCAGTTATCAGTAATGCGAAGCCTCACTCCGGTTACTGTTTAAAGTTGCTAAACTTCATTACTAAACTTCAGCTTTTTAATGGCACTATATTATAGTTAAACAGCACAGTCAATCTTTACGTCAGACATATCTGCCTGCTGATGTAATTCTAAACTGCTGCTTTGTGAAATATTTGCTTTTTGCCAGAAGGGAGAACACCTGCCCCTTACATCCACACTGAAAGAGGAGAGACTGTCGCGGCTGATTCGTTGTGTTTTAAAACAAAGTGAAGAAGATGTTTTCTCTTTTAAAAATTTTAAAAGCCAGATGCTGGTTTCATACTGGGCACACTGGTCTGTATTAAGCTCTTTTAGCAGCAGCTGCTGTTACAGGAGGAAGCAGCCATCAGTCCTGTGGGTTTCACTTCCCATTGAAAACTGAATCCCGAATTCCCCCCGGAATATCATGTTTCAGGAACACACCGGCAGTTACGCAGACAGGTAAAATCAGATTGTGCCTCTACCGACAGAATCCAGGGCGTCAGCACGGCGGGGGGGGGGGATCGGGGGGGTGCAGTATTCTGCAAACCAACCAAATATTTATGAGACTGAGGAATTTTTCTTGCTCTGCATCTCAGTTTTTTTTTCTTGTAACCTGTAGTCTTACGAATCTGTAATCTCCTCTGACTCCTGTCACCTGAGATCAATGCCCATTTGCTGCCCCTCTCTGCTGGTGCCTAGTGACACGAGCTGGCCTGGGAGACGTCACTGGGACACAGAGAGACCAGGATGACGCAGACTGCTGTGGACAGCTTTACCCACATGGTGTGGTTTATAATAAGCTCTCAAGTTCAAATGGACTGGTATGCTCTTTTTCTCCATGAATGAAGATTTTGATCCAGTACAATATGCACTGTAAACTTTATACATTATGTCTCTAAATATATATCTTATTCTCTAACCAAAGATATTACTTTTTTTTATTTGATGACTCTTTTATTTGGTTGGTGCTGTGTATTTCAAAAGAAGAAGGGCTATTTATTGTCAGTCCCTTGGTCTTTTTTTTGTCATCATATGATTACCAAACCGTTCCGATTACACAATAGTCCAACCCAGTGGCCTTTGAAATGTGGGTTAGTAGTGAGGCCTGTTATGTAAGCATCCAAGCATTTTGATTAAATGGCCCTAATCAGGGGTCACGTACTGTTTGCATCACTCGCTGTATTGAAGCAGGAAAAAAAAACACCAAGGCAACATACTGTTAGCTCTGAAGTTGATGAAGTACTTGCCTGGCATTGTGTTGAGTGGGTGGAGACAGAAAGAGAATAATAAAGACATGAAATTGGCTACCTTGGTAAGCTACCAAAATAAACCTTTGAAATGAGTTTTAGGTTCAAACCCAGACGTGTCTAGAAGAAGCCAGTTGGTAAATATCTGATTAATGTTTTGTGTCTCGCTGGGCTCCGTTCACTCGGCTCACCAACTAAAACAGCAAATCGATAGACTGAAATCAAACATATTATCTCTCGAGCAGCACTTAACATAGCTTAGCACATATACTATAAATATATAGCGATCTGGTGAAATGCTGATCTATTTTAGCTACGGTAAACATGGTAAGTTGTACAAAATAACAACATGAATGGTGACAGGAATAGTCATAATGCTCTGGGTTCTGTCCCATTTTAAGAAGTCAGGGCTAAGCTCTCAAAATTCAACCATCTGCAAGCCATAACATACGCCTTGGACCCAGAGCTGTAAGGGCTTGTACCTGTAGGTACCTTGTACCTTTGTTTACTGATATTCTGCAATGTAAGCTTTCTTCAAAACTCCCTTTGCTACAGGAATTCAGACGAATCACAGATAGGCGAAACACAAAAGAATTTGCTGTCTATAACAAGTAGCCAGGCACCTCTCTGGATTGATGTGTTTGTGAATAAGAAAGAAACAGACATTGCAAGGCCTATGTGATACTGCACAGTTTGGTTGATGATGGCTGTGGAAGTTCAGCCTGACTGAACCCAGTGGTACCCAGGGGAACAACATAAATACCCAGATGTGTTAGAACTATATGCCATATGTTTACCAAGTCAACACCACGCTCAACACCAGTTTACAATGTTCTAGAAGTATCTATGATAATTTAATGGGCTGCCTCGTGAGCACAAGCTGAGAGCAAGTTGAAGTTGGAAGCTTCTAAGACTTCAGGGCAAAAGTTCAGCTTTAAATGGAGCTTTGAGAAAAGAGGGGATTCTGCAGGAATGTAAAACTCAATGTGAAACAATTCTTCCATTTTTTCCAACGTAAAGAAAAAAAAATTAAAGCCTTTGCAACAAAAACATCACGAGGAAAATCTGACAAAGCAGAAGTATGACTTTTCAAGTTATGTGTCCATGTCACTTGACTTCGGTGATAAACTATAAATCAAGTGCTATATTAAGCTACCAGCGGGTTAGTTTATGTCGACCTAATTTGAGAAAATCAGGTCAAAGCTGTAATCTTTAACTTTAAACATAAAAAGCAATTGCTTAAAAACAAATATGTATACATGAGTGTTGTTTCACATAGTAGTACTATATCCCAGTAAAAACAATCCCAACCCTCATAAACTACACCAACAGGTAGGATAATTCGTGACTGTAATCATGAATGGCAGGCTTATTTATTCTCTGTCTGTTTATTTATGAATCTAATGCAAAGTCATACTTAAAATTACAAGCTGGAAACTGATACATGCTTTCAATTTGAACTTCCAGAGTCCAGCAACTCAAGCAGCCACTCGCCTTCAGAAATGTTCTTGTTTACAAATGCGCTGCCTCATTTGTAGCAAGATAAAATAAAATAATAAAAGAACACAACTCTGATTGGTATAAGGAAAGTGCATATTAACTCCTGACAGTACTGCAGTCAATTCAACAGAATAAGTCTCAGAAAGGGGGAGTCAGTAAAAAAAAACACACACTTAATGACTTTGGGTTTTTGGTCTCAGATGCTCTCCAGAGATCTAGATGTGCGTCAGTCTGCTCAGAGTCGTCTCTGTGTATCGTGATGGTTCAAGATAAATAAAAACAACTCAACTTACTGCAGTGCCAAAAAGAGGTGAGGGACCATGATGTTGGCAGCTCTTTGTCATTCTCTGCACAATCAGCAGGCTGTTTTATGTTCTGTTCCACTTTAAAATGTCCCACAGCTACTAAAAACTTTCTGTGCAAGTACTGAAAGCTCATTTAACCAAAAGATGCCTGAAACCACTTTTGGAGGGAGAATGTTTAGTGGGAAATGTAGCATTGTAGCAACGATTTCTTTATATTTGCTTAGCATGGAATGAATATTAGGCTACTAATACAACCAAACTGGATGCCGCTTAGTATTTTCTAAATTAGAAAGTTAGAAGCAAAAAGAAATAAATTTTTCAAAAGTTCATTAGCTTTTCAAAAGCAATACTTGAAAAGGGGAACAGGGTACAGTAACCAATAGGTCTTCGTGTCATTTTTTTTTTGTAGAGATGTGATTCATGGAACAGGATGCAGTTTTGTTTGACATTTCAAAACAGGGAAACCCAACCAGAGATGTAAATACTGAAACTCTGAACAACAAACAAAAAAGATCTTCAGGACAAACATTTAAGGTGCTAGTTTCTGAGAGTACCTCATAATACCAAAAACACGCGTCTGAAAAATAAAAAGCCTGACACACTATCTAAAAATAATCACCTACCATGGTTACAACTTACAACATTTTGACATTAAAAGAGTATTTTCTCTCTATTTTTGATTAGTAGATGATTCAAAAGCAAGAATCAATCTTTCACAAAACTTGTTGGACGCTGTTCAATCAGCAGATTAATAGAAGCTGATCATGAGTCCCTACAGTAGTAGGGAGCATGTGAGAGGAGAAGAAAAAGGAAGGTTCTGGAAGGGCGATAGCTGATCATTAGAGAAAAATGGTGGGCACCCCCCAGGCAGGCAGCAGCAGGACTGCATGACTCTCATCAGAGCCCTGAAAAAAAGCTAGACGTCAGAATGAGTGAGGAGCAAGCTTGTGATGTGGGAAGCTAGTGCATCAAGAGCCTCGTCCCGTGCTACGCCTGAGCCCCTCTCTCCCAACTAGCGGCGGTGGAAAATTTAAGCTATAAAAAATTTAACAACTAAGTACTGTTTTATTGGGTCTTTCTTTTTTGCTTTAAACAAGTTGTTTTTTTATTGTGGAGTGTGTCGAGCTACTTTTCTCTGGTGAGGCCGGGCCTCCCCCCCCGGCCAACACAAAAAAGAAGTGGGGGGTGTTGCTTTCGCTTATGAAGTTTACAGTCGCTTTTAGCAAGCTGGCGGTTCAAGTGACTCACATCAAATAATTAACACGCTATTTGCGCTGCTGTTTGGGTTTTCTTTCGGGCCGCGCGGCCCATTGCGCTCTGCACTGTGGGAATTCTCAAACCACATTCTGAAACCTGTGCGCCTGAACCTAATTTTATTTACCAGGCTTCTGTCTTTTTCCTGCCCATCTAAAGCTGCCCCTCTGCTGACAAAGAGTAATACCCCATTGGTGGCCCCCATTGGCCTCGCTCAGTCAGCATTTTATAGTACTTTTTATAATGTGTGAGCACCCCCCTGAAAAAAGGATTCACTCTTTAAATCCTTACCTATTGCTTTGCTTTGTATTATCTGAGCTAAAACATTTGTCAGAATTATTTCCCTGTAACAGGTACACAATAAATATTTTGTTAAACCACCAACTCTAGAAAAACTGGCATCACCACAGTGGTTGGACCAGATACTTCTAATAACATTCATAAAATGACCCTGGAGCACACATTCCTTTTCCCTGTCCAGATGTAACCCGGCATCCTGACAATTGTTACTTAAGAGGATAATTTCATTTATATTGAAATTACTATAACATAACCCAGCCTTTAAACCCCATTACCAATATCACTTGTAGTCACAATTAGCAGTTAGCATGGCTAGCTACAGAAGGCAGCCCTGCAACCCCTGTACCAGGTACTGCAGCAATCAGGAACTTAAAACATTTTCATTTGTTCACCTGATTACACTCCAAACTGCAAGCTTGCCTTTTAGTGGTGGGCTACATTTGGGTAAGTCAGAGAGAAGAGAAGAATTTCCCTTCCACTTCTCATGGGTTTTCAATCCGTCTTTCAAAAACAGAGAAGTAGCCAGCTTTCTCCGTGTGATGGAAGACAGCACTGAGATTCACAGGACGGTGTTTATCATCCAGGACATTCTTAACAACTTATATTGCCAACATTTTAAATACAACCCCTGCAATTTGTAATATAATGGGATAGAATATATTTACACATTAAAAACTCATTAGGGTCTTATGGTATATAGTATATACATTTTTTGCATATTGTACAATCCAGGTCAAATTGCCAATCATGCGAATGACGAGTTCGAATGACACACAGACAAGCCAGTTTGGCCTGTAGCCTTTAACTCTGAACATCCTCATGAAGAGCAACATTCTGGAAATGCTTTCATGGTTCAAGTAAGTTCCAAAGCTCACAATGCAAGCTGCTCTTACCATTATTACTATATATTATTTCAAATGTAATTGCCATTAAAAACAAAGCAGACAATATCATGAAAATAAATGACAAATATATGTATTTTACATCACTGTCCTGAATTCCCCTCCCTTTTAAAAACATTATGTTGAGAATTAAGTTTTACCAGCTCAAAATTTAGTGAATCTGAATTTTTCTCTATGCAGATTCTGCGATGGGTTGGCACCCCATCCTGGGCTGTTCCCTGCCTTGTTCCCGTAACCTCCAGGATAAGCTCCACACCCCCATGGGTCAGAAAATGGATGGATGGATCTATGTAGACAAATTGGTAGGTTCTTTTCATCATGGAATAACTGCAGTGAAATACTTTAATACCACTGTCCCACTTATGGTCAGGCACAACACCCAAATCTCCTTGTTGTATGCAGACTATCGCTAGTGTCTCCTGTACTGAAAATAAATGGTGAAGTGACTCTCCCCCACTACCATATCTGGCTCTCTGCCCCCTTATTTAACACACAGTTGACTACTTCCCCCTGCTTGCCAAATTGTCCACCTAATTTCTGATCAGTATCCCATTCTCCTGCTACATACAAGCTACCCAAGTAGCTGTTGGGTCAAGCTGTTCCTCAGTCAACATAACTTCTTTCTCTCTGAGATGGCGTTGTGTCATCTGTATTTGAATGGTACTCCTGTTGGGACATAATTAATGTATGGGGCTTTTGACACGACAGCCAAAACATGAGAAATTCTCACTACTACTCCAAACCCATATATCTCACTCAGAAGTACACAGTGGGATGGACTTTTACACACATAACCATGTGAACGTCCTCTCTGCCAGTCTCTCAACTGCCCTCTCTCTATAACACAAACTTACACATTCATACACAGGAATATGTGTTGCTGTACAAACAGATACAAAACAACAGCTATATAAGTATGATAATCTATATGTAATAGTACAGGTTCCCAAACCTTTGATGCCAGCGCTATTAGTTTACCGACCAGTAAAATGGGGGGAGTGATCAATCTAAGGTTTAAAGGTTTTAATTTCTTGCAGATAGGAACGTGTGAACGTGAGGGGTTGTAAAAAATTTTTTAGTAAAAAACAGAAATGTAACAATAATTGTACATTTCTTATCATAAATACTTTGTTTTTCTTTTGCTGCTGAAATATATATATATATGCTAGTTCCACTTATATCCTATATATATATTACACACTGCCAGGCTGACGAGCACAAAAAATGAAACAGAATTTTGTTCTGTAACCCATGTAATGTTGTGATAATGCGCTATATAAATAAAATTGCAATAATAATAATAAAATAAATAAATACATAAAATTGCAATTGCATGTATTTATGAATGACAATAAAAGTGACTATTCTATTATAGTCTAATTATATTCTATTGTGCATGATGAAATACATCATTTGCTTTAAAAACTTGTATAAAATAATATTGGGGCCTGGCAATAGCTATAACGTGACTAAGTTTAGCTCGGGTTCGATGCGGCAGGAGCAGATTGCCGAGTTTGTGTGTTAACTGTGTAACATCCCTATCTAATGGTGAGTTGTGACGAAAGTGGGGGTTCAGCATTGACCAGATACCACAATGGATCCGGGCAGCAACAGCAGACCCACCAGTGACACATAACTAAATGAAATGATGTCTGAATGGATGCAAATAATGGATGCAACAGCCAGCAGGTTATCAGCCCCTTTTATTTTTACATCTCATCTGACGATTGCAACTGCAGACCATACAGCTGTTTAAATACGAGCGAGCCGGAGTTCTCTGAGTTCTCTGAGTTCTCTGAGTTCTCGGGAGTGCAGTAATGCTGTAAATAAGCTTCCTGGGTAAGGTGGCTGCAGCGCGTAGATAAGGACAAACGGACATAAATGACAAAGCAAATAAAGAAGTCAAGTTATGTGTCTGTATATTCAATGTGGACAGCAGCTCATGTGAATGTGAGTATGATATTATAAGAAGGTCAGTGTGTCTCTGGTAGAGCGATGCTGCCTCTAATTCGTGTTGCCGGGCGTCACGGGGAGCCGGATCGCACATAACGTCACAGGCTTTGGTAGAAAGTCATGGGGGATGTTGAGAGTGTTAGGGGTTCCATCTTTGAATAAGCCTTTATACATAAAATTTAAAATGTCTCCATGTCTACACACTGGCATCATGCACTGAAAAACAAAACAAGTGAATCAACCTCTTTTTTATTGTGTACTTGTTTTGAAAGGCTGAAATATATCCAGTCTTTAGGTAATAGTGGGTCCAACTGAAATTGAGACCTGTGCTTCTGAAAATGGCAACCCCTCCCCAGTATTGGCTTTGATGGCTGCCGTCATAGAGTGCCGTGGACAGTTCTGCCACCTGCTGGCAGCCCATGTGCATGCACATCTAGTCCTTAGTAAGGAAGTGTCACTGATGACTGGGAGGCCTCTGGTCTCAGAAAATAATTACAACACATGTATTTACTCGGTTTGACACTCTTCAGCTCTTATATAAACTGCCCAGATTTGTGTCATTCACCGTTGTTATTTTAAGGTCCCTTGCATGAAATGTCATTGCTGATGTCATCAAGTTTTCTTTGAACCTGTTGTCTCAGTTCCTTTACTGAGGACATACACAGCAGAAAGCACAAACTACTTTAGAGTCACTGTTTACAGGTTTTGTACATGCAATTCAATTTGAAGGCTAAAACTATTCGAAACAGTACATTTTTGCAACTAATATTTACAATTATTATTAATTTCTGAAGTGATATTCATAGTTATCTATTCAAGTCACTTTCTGTCATTTCACACAAATTAAATGGAATTGCGATTCTTCGGAACATCAGACACCTAGAACAGTTCAACAACAAACAGAGAATCATGCACTGGGGGATAAATAAAAAAACACAACACAAGCACACAATGACTGCAGTAAGTAGGAGTACACAGTGCTGCAAAAACAGTACAGACAGTATATAGACAGTATATTTGTGGCCTTTTGATAACAAAAATATTGTAGCGCAAATATGCAGGTGGAGACCCTTTTCTATCAGTGTTTGTGAGGTAGGTGTTAGTTAACCTGGAGAAAAGAAAACGATTGCAGAGCCGGCTGGTGCTGGATGGTGCTGGGACCTTCCTGCAGATGGAAGAGGGATGGACAGGCTATTTGATGGATCAGAAGGGGTCACGTATTTTGGAGTGGACTCTGTTGTTGCAGCCTTTGTTGTAGAATTTCTTCAGGATGGGTAGAGAGATTCCTATGACCTATTTCATAAAAACTCCAAACATATGAATTACAACATGGTGTTTATGATTCATGCATTTTTTTGCACAACAGTCAAATAGAAAACCTATTGAAATATGATTATACTCAAAAAACAATAAGCATAGAATAATCTGACTTGCTTTGCGGTGGTGCGGCTAAGCCCAAGCAGTGAGTTTCAAAGGCTGGAACAAACAAAAACACATTTTTATCATTTACTGTAGAATGTGCAAATGGAATGTCCATTCAGTGCTCTCAGATATCACTGCATTGTGATACAGTGCAAATGGAGTGTCCATTCAGTGCTCTCAGATATCAGTGCATTGTGATACAGTGCAAATGGAATGTCCATTCAGTGCTCTCAGATATCACTGCATTGCGATACAGTGCAAATGGAATGTCCATTCAGTGCTCTCAGATATCACTGCATTGTGATACAGTGCAAATGGAATGTCCATTCGGTGCTCTCAGATATCACTACATTGCGATACAGTGCCAGTGAGATGTCATGTTATTCAGGGTTTGAAAGATTTAAAGGTTAATTAAAGGTTAAAGATTAAATAACCATGTTTCTGACTTTAATGTTACAATTAATTTTACCTTGTAATTTTTTCTGCATACCCTGGCAGATATATAAACAAAATAGACAAAAGTACAAAGGCAAGATAACACAAATACCATCAGGATCAAATAGCAGGCACTGAGGAAGCAGACAGGAAGGCAGTAAAGACAGTACTTAAACCTGATACTCCCTATTCCTCTATGGCTCTGTATTGTGGGTCTGTACAGCTCTTTGAGCAAAGCCATTTAAAGCTCAGTCACACAACTCAGTGTCACAGGGCTAACGTGAGCTCTGAAACTGGAAAACCAAATGAAGACAATGGCTTTTAAGCATGAAACCATCCGGGTTTCACCATAACAAAGGAATATGAAAATAAACTACAAATACAGCCACAAAAAGTGGAGTCATTTTCAGAGTAGAAATACTGTGGCTTTATTGACAACAGCTGTTACGACACCTATTTACAATTAAGGTAAAATTGTGGGGGTATGGAATGTCTATTGTGAGTCTAAACTGTGTATGGGTGTGCTCTACACTGGGTGTACACTGCCTTTTAAAGTGTATGGGTGTGCCCTACACTGGGTGTACACTGCCTTTTAAAGTGTATGGGTGTGCCCTACACTGGGTGTACACTGCCTTTTAGCCAGTTGTTTCTGAGAAAATGCTCCATTCTTGCCCTGTCCTGGCACACACAAGGATTTATTTTTTGAGCCACCTAGTGTTAGGTTTGTGAAACTGTTTTTTCTGAGTTTACTCTCCTGTATAGATACTAAATTACAGTACTGTACATGTTTGCAGCATTGAATTTTTAGCAAACAAAAACATTTTTCAAATGTAGACATACAACTAACATTCGCACATGCAATTAATGCAGGTGAATTACTAAACAATAATACAAGGTAAACATACTAAATGTAAACAAGTGAAGTTATTTTTAAGAAGTATCACAAATTACACTTATATAGCCTATTTAAGTATACTTTTACATTGTACTTTTAACGAAAATCAAATTTATGGTTTTTAGTCTATGATCAGTCACTGACTACTTCTGACTAATGTGTGAATGTTTTAAATGTTTTAGTAAACAAAAATATTAGCATTATCTCTGAAATTCCTTTACAATGTAATGTAATGCAACAATTTTCTACATATTTTTTTCTTTGTTTCTTGCACAACAAAGCAGTAAACTGTATGTCTGTTAGAGTGTGCAGTCAGGTCGTATTTTATTATATGTGTACTATGACCTCTAAACTCTTAATTTCTTTTACAATGGTTTGTTTTTGTTCTGCAGAATGTCCGTAGCACACACTGGGTTTCTCATCCCTCTCTCCTTTCCTGAAAGCCACGTCTCCTTCACATTACTGCAGTCCGGCAGAATGCTTTTGTCTCAAGCCTTCAGGAATAAAAGTAGGTCATGTGATTCGATTAACTGTTTTTTAATGTCTCACATGAGTCGTCACAATACTGTGCTCAAAACCCTAAAAAGATAATTGCAAATATTTCAGAATCTAAAATATTTCTTGCAAATGTACTTTTCCTTATCTTTCATAGTAAAATAGATTCAAATGGTCAATAGGGGGAGGGTCGGGGGGGGGGGGAATGGGCTTGGGGGGGGGGGGGTCGGGGGGGC
>JAABNY020000034.1:12601842-12638754 GCA_015164015.2 Brevimyrus niger
GATACAGTGTCCAGCAGTAAGATGCAGAAGCTGTCCTTTTATTACTCTTTCCGTTTTGCTCTTTTTGTTATGTATTACTTCTCTTTCCTTCTCTTTTTCTCCCCCCTCCACCCCCTGTTTTTAATTACTTATTTATTTCTTCTGCTTCTTACTGTCTCTCTCCTCTTTCTCTTCCTCTCTCTCTCACTCTCTCTCTCACACCACAAACTCCCCCTGTCAGCCCCGGCTTTGTGGCTCAATACGCAATAACATAAAATGATTAATAAAGATTGTATCTCAAGTAACAAGAGGAGCTTAAATCCGAAGCTCCACTTCGCAAAATAAAAGTGTTGGCAAAATAAAGCACCCAGACTAACATATTGGTGGCTGAACTGCTGGATATGACAAGGGTAAAAAAAAATAGTCATTCAACTACAATATATGGTTTATATATAGCTAATATTGGGCAACTTCCATCTACTGTATGACACTCCTGGATAGTATAATCAACTTCCCATCCCATCACAGAAACTATAATTGTTGCAGTTTGGTACAATGTAAATGTCATTTGAGTCTTGTACATCAAAAGTTCATTAAAACATTATTGGCTTCAATAGCTAAATCCAGCTGATGCATTTCCTTCCTGTCCAGAGGTGGATAATTTGTGGCTTAAGGTCACAAAACCCATGTAATGATAAAATTAAGAATTGTGTTTATTTATTCCCTCAAAAAGAATTATTTTATAGCAATGAATTTTGGTACTTACATTTGCCGTGTGATTAGTTATTTTTTATCTTGATTGTAACTAATGATATGGCTTATTTTGCAATCGTGTTTTTGTTTATATAGGTACGATTATTTTTGAAGAAAAAGAAACATGGGATACGAGCTCCCCCTAGTGGGGGTAATGTAATAACGGTATATTTACGCCAACTTTAAAAACTCACGGGTCGTGTGGTGGCGCTCTGGATAGCACTGTTGCCTCATACCTCCAAGGATGGTGGATTTAAATATAACGTGTTTTCGTGATCTTACAACGTGATATGTGCTTCCTCCCACCATCTAAAGACATGTAGACGTAAACTGTCCAACTCCAGTCCTGGAGGGCCAAAGCCCTGCACATTTTTAGGTTTCCCCTCATTTAACTCACCTGATTCAACTCCTTGTGCTAATTACCACACATCTCTTGAACTGAATCATTTATGGTGGAACAGGGAAAGAACTGAGCTACACAGGGCTCTGGCCCCCCAGGACTGGAGTTGGGCACCCCTGCCTTAGTGAATGAATCTATGCATTTGCTCTATAATGGAATGGTATCCTTGCCAACAGATATGTATCATGTGATGCCTGGGATAGGTTCAAAGCCAGTGGTCACCAACCTTGCCTCCACTCAGCAGAGCTTAGATGCAGTGCCAATTTAACACATCTGCTACAGATAATTAGGTCATTCATCAGAATCTCAGTATTAGAGCCGACTATTAGTTTCAACATAGCTGGCTTCAGTACTTATCAGTTATATTAGGGCACCGCCTAAGCTCTGCAGGATGGTAGATCTTCATGAACAGGGTTGGTGACCACTGTTCTAGGCCCAATGATTCTGACTAGCATAAGCAATTATAAGATGGATGTATTTTTAGACTAAGTGAGCTATTAAATTGTTTACTGTTCTTGTTCAACATTCCTTAGCCGGATTTAAAATGCCTTACAATAATATATTAAATTGCAATAACATAGTTAAATCTACTGTGCAATACTATATAAAAGCATTATTCTCATTATTGTTATATTTTGCACTGTAATGTGGTGCACATAAATTTTATACTGCAGATTAAATTTTATGGTATTGTAGTAATCGCTAAATATTTTGTGTGGAAATGTCCTTTAATTGGTCTGTGGAAATAAAAACTTAAGTAGAATTATGTTCAATCTTCTGGTAACAAGATAAAACAGGCATCTTATGTTAATAAAACATAACATTTAAAATCTCATACCTTGAAACAATTAGCCCAGACATTGCTTCAAATGAAAAGATTTAAATCCACCGAACTGGAACATTTATAATTAATTTTTAATTGAAAACATTTTTAAGGTACTGAAGTTGGAAGACAGAGTGAAGTGGAAGATGTAAATACACACATGTAAGGAAGTATGTTTAATGTGAAGCAAATGCCGGAACACAAAGGAGCTGTGTCCAAGGCCCCATTAATTATGTAAACAGAAAGAGATGCTGTCACTGTGGATCTCCTTCTTACAATCTCTGGTTGCTGCCCCTTTCTGTCTTATTTACACTGAAATTCCATCAGACAGGTCTGTGGTATAGAGAGTTACTAATATTGACACAGTGTCTATTCGATTGTAAGATTTGTCAGAAGTTACTAGCAGGATATATGCATCTGGAAATGAAATGTAGGCAGATCTACTATAACTTAAGGGACAGGTCTATAAATAAAGAAGGAATTCTGCATTAATTAATTATAGATGTAATGTTTTCTGAATGTTATTTTCCCTCTTTGATAATAGAGGGCATGCAAACACGTAACAATTCTGCTGCCAGTAATAATGAGGTTGCGATAGCAGGAGCAGCAGTGGTAGTAGTAGCAACAGTTTATATGGTAGATCGACTTTGAGTGTTATTCTGTGGAGAATTAGTTGTTCATAAATCAGAAAACTAAGTGGAGCTGACCTTTGGGCGTGGGACTGTTTCATAATCATATTTCTTCTGTAATGGATGTTTGTTCCAATCACGGAAATATGGCCAGTAGACTGATGTCATTTGCTCCGCGTATTGGTGCTGAGGGCTGGACCGTTAAAAAACAAACAAAAAAAAAACTGGAAGTTCTGGAAAATTCGTATCCCCTTTGCCCAGATGGTGTCACTTCTGAGCAATATTTCCACATAGCATGTTTATTTGGCTTGGATAAAGTGCGAACGTCTTTTCAGTTTGCTTTTTCAAGGGCCTACAATATGGAGTCTTAAACGATGTCTACAACGGATACCAAATGCATACTACTATGCATACTAACAAGTAAAGGAATCGTAGATACGTGATAAAGCACAAGAAGTATACAAACCGTTAAATTACTGTTTTTTAAATTACATTAAACAATTTAATTCAGTGAAAATATCTGAGAAACATGTCTTGATGTTGCTTTTTTGAACGAGTTAGATGTAACATGATTTCATACTAATAAATGACAATACTGGTTCGGTGACATTTATTTTGTCTTAAAAACCGCTATTCCGTGCGGTAGCTAAACCTATCCGTACGCCCTTTAGGAACTGCTGAGACCCACTGCCACTGGACGTTTGCAATAGGGTGCCCCGAGCTAAATTGTTGAGATACAAATATAGCACAGCAAAGGGGTTCTACCGGACTTTTATTATGAAGCAGTTCGACACATGGTTCTGATGAAAGACGGTAGTGTGTGCTAGACTTCTACCTATTTTCAGCAGTACATAAAAAATCAGGTTACCCCATAATCGTGATTCATTCATAATTCAAATATTTCATATAAAACCTGAAATATCAAAGTATATTTCTAGAACTAACACAGGCCTATGAATCAATGCATGTTTAGATGATTAACGAACACCAAAAGCATTTAAATGAATGTTATATATACCTTAAAATGAATAACATGTAGCTACATATTTTTTGGTTATAGTCGGTTTTTTCATCACATCGTACTGGAGCAGACATACGCGCATGCCTATTCCCGAGCCGTTTTGCTTGATGGATTGGGGTCGTGCTCCTGTCCGGATTTTGCAGGAGGCCTGTCTGACTTTCGCTTTGAGAGAGCGGGGCTGCGCGCTTCGCTTCTGCTCATTGTGCGCTGCCGTTTTGTTTGTTGTCCGTGGGGCGTGCATCTCGGCCGGGGCATTGTTGTGCCTTTCAGAAAAGCGGAAGGAATTGCATTTTTTTTCTCCCTCCGATATAATCGTTATTTCGTTAGAAAAGGAGGCATATTTGGGAAAGTGGTACAACAATGTCTATAAACGTGGAGTCTGGATTTTCGAGTGAGGAGGTGCTGAATGCCCACTTTCCTCTCCACCGGGCGTGCAGAGACGGGGATGTCGGCGCCCTGTGTTCGTTGCTTCAGTGCACCGCAAACCAGGCGGATCTCATCGCGGAAGACTCTTTTTATGGCTGGACACCCATCCACTGGGCGGCTCATTTCGGAAAGGTATTCGGCGAACTAACGGCCGTGGTTCTCTGACGTCTTTTTGGATGTAACGATAGTAAGAAAATGTGATGCGATGAGTAAAATTGCGCCCAGGTTAGTCGGCATATGTAGATAATCGTTTGTGCAGAAGTTCTTTTCTTGTATGTAATTGAATAGCTTAAACTTCATTTAAAGGATTGAAAATTAATGATATGCCGCTTGTTACGCTACAACTTTGTCGAAATAAAACGTGACTCCCTCATCCGCAGCATAATACGCTACTGTTTAGCAAGTCCGTTGCAATCTTTGGGTCTGAGCTCAGCTCAAGTCTACAAATTGAATGTCTCGTAGTAACCAGTTAGCGGTGAATTAGCAATGTTAAGTGTGGGTGTATAATAAAGGGACAGCATTAGTGGCTTCTGGATCTGTACGATGAGTACTTTTGTCCAGCTGCCCTAAAATGGCTCGCTGCCTGTCACTGTAGGTGGCTTCGCTACGTCCTGAATTAACCTACGACAGCCTATCTTTTACATGTGCGGTAACCGAGAATGGAGACTTGCTTCGAGGTACATGGGGTTGGATTGGCCATCTAAAGAAGCGAGTATGACAACCGGGAACCATTTAGCCCCAGGAGGAAAGAGTCGCTGGCGAGATGGCAATTAAGCTAATGAGGTAGCCCGGCGTGGGTGGGGCTGTGCAGTGATTGGTCAAGCTCTGACCAATAGTGTGATACGCGCCAAAGCCGCGGTTTTGGGGTAGGAAAAAACAACGAAGTGCGGCCGCTGTAACCAGGAAGGCGCTAATCTGCCCAGCGAAGAGTGCCGAGAAGGTATCGTCTAAGTTCGTTTCACTGCCCTGACGAATTTATAGGGGTTCAAAAGTTATTTGTATCCCATTCGAATACATTGTTACCATTGAGAAGAGTAAGGTTTATGCGACTCGTGCAAGGCTGTACAATTGCTTTACATGCCCCAGCTTTACCGAAGTATCCAAATGATATATCCTTTTTTAATAATCTATTTTACCCAGTCGATACTGTATATAAGTGAACTTTATTTAATCGATTTTCACAGACAGGCTTCACAAATCGCTGAGCAATAAACTTGTTTTTATATATCCTGTATATGCAAAATGTTTCTGTTAGTATAAAGGTAGTATAAAACTATTTAGCTTGAAGTCAATTTTTTTAAAGTGAGAAAGAGAGCTTTTCAAGAAAATTTTAAGTGGTAATCTTGCCTTCTTTCTTATCCCTCACCTTTCTAAAGCTGGAGTGTGTGATGCGTCTGGTGCAAGTGGGCAGCGGTGTGAATGCAGTGACCACGAGGTTTGCCCAGACACCCACCCACATCGCTGCCTTCGGAGGCCATCCTGAGTGCGTTCGTTGGTTGCTGGAAGCGGGAGCTGACATCAACAGACAGGTCTGCCCCCCCACACCCAAACCTCATGAGTGGATCGGATTCGAACTGCACTTTTTGCTCCTTTTATATATCACTTTTGCTCATTGGCAGCTTAACATTACATTGTTATATATATATATATATTAACTTCTGTTTATCTGTATATTCATTGGCTATACAAACAAAAATTTAGTAAATTCATGTCTCTGTCCTTTTGTCTCTTCCTTCTGTACCAAGAAAATGTCCCCTTGTGCAGATTTATGTTTGGTGAATAAACCCTAATTCTGGAAAAACTTAATCTGGCAGAATCATACCACACTACTCCCAGAAACACCCCCCACAAATTTCTTAGGTTGTTCGCTTAGACCCTTTTCTGCAGAACTTAAAATGTAAGGATTAAGGAATTGGATAATGACTGCAGCTCAGTTTCACTGATTTAATTTTTAATAACAGCAATGACGAAAGGTACTCACCACTTTATATACTGCTATAAGAAAAGAAAATGAGTAATTAAAAAAACATGGACAATTCTTGAAAATGTAACAAGTGTATCAGATTTTGAGAATGCCTTTCTGTTTAGCTCCAGTTACCTTCCATTGAGCATGGGAATATTACTGTCCCCTTGTTTAGTCACAATGTTTGAATACTTGACAATACTGTTTCAGGGGCCCAGCCAAGTAGAGGCCAACATTCCAGTATTTCAATTGATCTGAAAAAAATAAAATAAAATTCTCCTCTTGGCACTTTCCATGCCATGAGAGAGTGAAGAGGAAGTGGCTACGTAAAGAGCCGTCTTCACAGGCTTCATATTTGGTGTTGGGATGTAGAAGTACTCAAAATTCACGGTCCAGTACAAACCGTGGTTTGGGTTCATAGTTCGGTGCAATTTTGGAATAACAGGAAAAATGGAATTTGTTTTGAGATTCTTTATTATTAAAACCACTAAAACAATGTGTCCATTAATGTATCAGAATAAGATGGGCTTGTTTGTACATTGTAAAAAAAATATATCAAATTTAAAAAATCATAATGAACCAAATCCTGCATTCTCTTACTGAGCATGGTTGCGTATCTGCAGCTGAACTTGCTTAAATTCCACAGACAGAAACTTAGAGGCTACTCTGCCTTGCTCTGGTCATACACACATGGATGGTGGTGTCTCCTGTGTTTTTAGCAACATATCCAAGTTTGATGTAACAGCTGGACAACCTTGTTTTTTTATCAACTACTCTCTGTCCAATGTTGGAGTAATTTATCAACTACTCTCTGTCCAATGTTGGAGTAATTTACTTGAAAATCAAATTGTTATCAAATCGTTGAGTTTGTGACGGACTGCAACTAGGATTAGCTGTAACAAACCCACGGCCAGTTAATTTAGGTTCAGTTAATTTTATCTAATTTTAATTGAAAATGAAGTACTGAGCACGTACTTAGGTTCTGAAAAATCCTTCTGGCAGGACAGTTACACTCAGTTTCACCTGCTTTTTTACCCTCTCCCCCTTTTTTGTTAACTTGAATTCAAAGACTTTAGCCCCTTTTTCACCCTCAATGATGCTTTGCTTAAGAAGTTACGGTGAATAATGTAACCAGAAACAGTTTTACGTCATGCATTATGTCAGACTTAGCAAGTGGATTATTAGAAACATCTGTTTTGGTAGGATCATGGATGGTATCAATGAAGGGATTGTATTTAGGCTTAATATTTTGCCTTTAAAGAATGTCTGAAAAGCCTTACAAATGTTGTAATAATGGACTAATACCCTTCATACCCTCGGTCCTTCCTGCTTTCGGTAAAGGTGGTCGAGCAGATTATGGGGAATTTATTTTAGTGTCAGAGCAGAGATGAACGACCCCTCCTCTACACAGCAAGCTTAATGCAAATTCTCCACCTCTGTGGACCTTCCTGGTGAATAACTGGGCTCAGCCTAGACACAGAGTTCACAGATCCCAGCCTATGCATTTCTGAATTGTTCTAGGGCCGGGTGCTGATGTACAGTTCAGCTAGCAAGCAGATCCGGTTTAGGTTGTGCAGAGAACGTTGTCCTTCTCTCTCTGTGAGCCCTTTAGAGGCATATGAATTCCTGTTCACAATGGGCTGAATATACCTATTACAGAGCACTTGAATAACTTGTCTCCTTAACCCGGTGTGTCATTATTACATTACCTTTTGGGTTTCTACAGATTCCTTGGATAATCATGATAAAAGTCACAAGCAACTATGTCCAGATGGCACGGTGCTCTGCAAACATCTTGGATTTGCCCACTTACCTCTTTGTTGCCTTCATGGTCCAATCTTCTTTATCCCCCCCCCCCTGCTGCAGGACTATGTGGGTGAGACCCCGATCCACAAGGCAGCCCGGGCTGGCAGCATGGAGTGCATAAAGACTCTTTTGATGCAAGGAGCCAGAGCCGAGTAAGTCTTGCGCCACACTGAGCTGCTCACACGCCACTGTACTGTGCAGCACAAAGTAATGATTAAACAGGAAGTGACTTTATGAGGGAAAGCCATCCAGTGCTCCAGATGTGGTTTCGTTTACCTGTGCATGTTCCAATACCCTTGGTAACAGTTCTCCAAACTAATTTAACTGTGAGAAAGTTGGGGAGAAACTTCTTGAGGAGAGGAATCCAAAAAGGCTTAGCCCCAAGTGTAAGATTTGAATCTTTTTTGGCAGTGCTAACTCCTTAACTGACCAGACGGGCTATAAAGCAGTTTTGCGGGTAAGGACAACAGATGTGCAGCAGGCATTTAATGCACTTTATGTGGTCTGAAAGGTATAATAAATATTCAATTGAATGTAGGTATTGCCTGCAGTTAAATGAAAGAAGTAAATTTGTGGGGGAAAAAATCTGGTGAATTCTGATGGGTTTTTTTTCTCTCTCTCCTGTTTGACGGTTCCTGTCTGGTCACGCCATGCCTCACTGCCATGCCTCAGATCTGAGGTCATTAAACAGCTTAAGATTTATTTTACACACGAAACCATATCATATAGTAGCATTTGGTGGAGTTCCTTTTTGATCTTAAGATCTTACAGTCGAATAACGCTGCCTTACAGAAGTACACTTTTGATTATATGTGTTTGCTAATGTAATTGCAGAGTATTTTAGTGAATGCATCTTGCATTAACCAGTAAAGTTTAAGGGTTTTCATTTAACCTCATACATTGATAGCCGCTTTGAAGGCAAATGCACATTTCTTCATTGTTTGAAAGATTTTAGGCTTTTTCTGAACATTTTCTGAGGACGAATTCCAGAATGCCCATTGGAAAATTTTGATTGGAAAGAAAAAATCCTGTTTACTGACTTGAGGCTGTGCTGCTCTGTTCGTGGCCGTTCCCCCAGTCCTTTGCTCAGAACAACACGCTGATCAGATTTCTGATTTTTCTCTCAGTGTAGGGCGTCCTCCTGAAGAACAATCACTCTTTCTGTGGCTGCTGTGCCTTTAATTACTGTCCATTTGCAGACCTCTTCTGCCCTTTGAGTGCAGGGAGGAGGTCAGTTCAGCAGACCTGACCGATTAATGGCTTGAAGGTCCCTGCTGGCCCAGATCTGTAGCATCTTCCAGTAGTGCAGGAGAACATGAGGGAAAGGAACCACCTCCAATGTAATTTCTGCTGTAGTATTTTTTCTTTTTATGCAATAAAAATCCAATTAAGGCAGAATAAGCAGTGAAACAAGGTCCTTGTTTTTTCCCTCTCATGCTAAAGGAAACAGGCGGGGTTGTTTCGTTTGAGTGTTGAAAGCCTCGTCATTCTGTCTGCCGGTGACTTCTGAGCACAGAACTGAGGGCCAGTTGTGCATTAATGTATTTTTATGCCAACATTGCAGCTTTTGGTAACTGGCGGAGTGCTGAAGGAGCCGTGCTCAGATTTCTGCCTGGGGAGTTCCTTGTTTCATGGCATAGTGCTTTCCCTCTACACTAAGATTTAATGGAGCCCAAGCACTTTGCCATGCACTCATACATCAAGAAAGTGAAACACACTCTGCCCAGTTACCCTGCTGCATCTCTATAGCTTTTCCTCACACTCTTGTCAGTAAATGGGTTTTCCTATATTGTTCACAGTATTACCAGTTTCTGGTTATAACAACCGTTTGAGTGGGTATCTTCATCCTGTTCCACAGATTCTCTTGCTCCTGCATGATCTCAGATTAGCTGTTCTGGGTACAAATCCTACCAGCTAAGCTCTAAACACAATAAGTAACAGTTTTTAGTTTGCTTATCAAAGAACTGACAACCCGCACTAGTAAACAGGTCATTAGAAACCTGCATTTCAGCTACACTTATGAACATTTACATTTCGAAGAGATTAATCTATAGTAAACTAGACCCGAAACCTTAATAAACTACATATGAGAATAGTATAGTTACAGCAACAATACATCAAACCCACTCAGTCCAGTATCGTCTGATATGATATCGTTATAGATTTATCTTACCTTTAACTATTGAGGAATAAAATTTGTCCTTAAATTCAGAGGCAGCTATTGACGAGCAGTTGGGTTCTGCTTCCCTGCTGTGCTGGTTTCTTTTGGACACCAAAATGTCATGAATCGTGTGCCATAGTGCCAAGGCAGTGATGTACACGCTGTGGGCCGCCAAGGCTTTGCCTGCTTCGCTACCCATTAAGGGACACTCTTCTCTGCATTATCGATCTGTGGCAGAGCAAAGTAAACAGAGTCAGCTCGTAGAGATTCATCCTCAGTGTCAGTGACGTAGGTTTACACAAATACAAAAGAAAAGACACGCATTAGTTGCCGCTCATGTAAACCTAATGAATCTTGTCATGTAAAATAATCGCTGGACTGAATCTACATATCAGGATAGATTGAACAATACCAGATTAAGTAGATTATATCGTATAACCAATGGAATCCATTTATGGCTGGCTTTTAGGACTTGTGAAATTAATTTGAACACTCTGATTAGAGCCTGGATGTACAATCCATGCTTCATGCTATCTGTGGAACAGTAGCAATATACCCACTTTCTGTTACACTTAAGAAAAATTTTAAAACATCCAGAAGAGGCTGAAGCCTTTCTCTACATATCAGTAGTAGGTCCACATGCCATGAATCTTTCAGTATTTGTCATTGCTCACAGTAACTGAATGCTCATTAAGGGTCCTCCAGAGAGACACATTTTGTATAACACAAAATCCAAGGGGAATTCAAGCACATAGTCAGTCTAAACAGATAATGGAACCAATAGAATCACATATCCCATTGGGTCTGCAGTCCTAATTTCCCCTGGTTAGTTTAGCCGTAAGCAGAGCACATCTTGTTAAGTGGAAGTTGATGTTTCTACTGTGGCTGTTTCCATTGGCCATAAAGAGTAGAAGTGGTTGAATCTTTCTGTGTTAAGTGTATGGTCATAGCAGAGTCTACTGGTTCAAGCCAATGTTTTAAGCTATGTATGTATTGCTGACTTACATTTAAAATCACCGAAAGAGCATTTTGTTATGCAGCGTTTTCTTTTATCAGCTAAGAATACAATGTGTTGTAGCTCATTTTAAAAGCTGCCATAATGTAACTTTAGGCTATATGAATCCACAGTTAATAGTTGTATTCTGCCATTTTTCTTAGTTGCTTGGCTACTGCAGGGTTAAACTAGATTGTTGACACATGAATCATACTTGAATCATTTTGGTACATACACCTGATTAGATAATACCCTTTTAAACATTCTGAATAGGACATGGCATGTGAACTTACTACACGTATATGGATTTTAGCGCCAGAATCTAAACCTGATGTCCCGGAACACTTTTTGAAATGATGAAATGTGCATGGATTTATTAGTTATGACTATACCTGAGAGTGACTGTAATATGTTTGTTATTAATACTGCAAGGTTAATTTTCAAAGCATGTTGAAAGTATCTTGTTACCTGTTGTTGTTTCCTTTGACAGCTGTAGTTCATTTTTACGTTTTGGAAGCCAGTAAACTCCTAGTTTCAGGCTGGGAAAAGGTAAAAACACAGATGTAGAGAGCAGTTAGTTATGAAAATGCTCATGATTGTCTTTTCATCTCCATCTGTAATTTAAAACTCATGATATAAATTAATTTTAAGAAAATGTTTTTAAATCACAAATAATGATGGATCAATGTGTTCTACCTAAATAGGCATTAACTGGGTTGCTGTTGCTATCTTATGTAAAACGTATTATATTCAAACCATTCTATAAACAAAAAACTTCAAAATTTATCGTTACAGTTTCACTTTTAATAACAATGATTAATTTCTATATTTATATGCAAGTAGGACTATTCAGTACAAGCTGTTTGCATCTGGTACTTCCTGGGCCCGAGTGACCAAGCAGACATTTCCAAAGATGGAATAACCAAGTGTGGCCCGTTCTGGGAAACGTGCCACTCGCATGGCAGCCATCAGCCTCCTGGGAGGGGAGATTTTTTCCATTTTTGAAGTGGGTGGAACTTCTGCTTATGAAGTTTGCCTGGTATCGTTCCAGCTTTTTTTTTTTTTTTTTGCTTATTATTATTATTATTATTGATGTTGTTGTTGTTAATTACTGGGAGTATACTTTGTATATGGACAAGTGAAACCTGTTTTTCAGCCTTACACGCACCTCCAGGCATTCTTAATGCTACCCTAAGTTTGGCCACTCTGTTTTGGAGATAAACTGGATACAGTTAAAAATTGTGATTATCGGTGTCGATTATTTCTGCTTTTCCCTCTGTGTTTTTGCAAATACTGTAATATCATTGAGCTTGGTACAGAAATATTATTTTGATACCATAATTACAGAGTGGCTACTGTGCTTGATGATATAATCATCTTGGCTTTGGGGATTGCTGATTTCGGTGCTTCATTAGTTACATGAAAGACGGATGCACAGATTAATGGGCTTGCTGCATGCTAATCCTGTACCCTCAGTGCAACAGCATGGTTTCAGCCATTAGTGTTCCCTCCCTATTCTTCATTCAAGGAGGCTGTTTGGTTTGTGTGTTTAGGCTCCAAAAATCTCCTTATTTTAGTTGAAATGCAAGTTACTCCAGGACTTGAAGTACCAGACAGCTGATACTGGGGTTTGTTTTAAATGCTAATTATCATAAATTGCCATAATTCTGTTGTTTATTCTAGTGCTCTCAAACTTTAGGAAATTCAAAAATATATTATTTTAAAATAACTTATGTGGTATTTAAAAAAACATTTTTTAGATGCATTTTTTAGCTTTTAATATGATTATCTGTTTAACAATGCTCAGTGTATTGCCAAAATACAAATTTTAATAGTAATTTTAAAATAAAATTGGCTTTATTTACTTCTCTGTTTAATTGGTATTTAAAATTTTACTCATCGTAATTTTGTATACTTTTACAGCCAACATTCAAGTACCCAGTGTCACTTTTGATTCTAGAACCAGTTCGCAAACTATCATTAATACTAATGTGAAATTACCTCAGTCTTTATAATTAGCACAACCATCTATATCTACTTTCCACACACTTTCTGCAGAAACTCAATTGAAATTTTTAAACTGTTTTGCCCATTTCCCAAAGCCTATTTTTTATATAAATATATTACAATGTTGTTCGCTTTAACTCTTTCTATCCTGTTAAATAATTAGTGGCGTACCCATCACAGAAAGAAATGGAACATGACGGACTGCAAAATTCAGCCAGCTTCCAACTGGTAAAGTTGTGTTAACCTTCCTTGTAATGGCTTGGGGTGAGTTACTGCCAGTTGGGTGTATGACACGCACAACCTCCACTAGCTTGGAAACTTTTAGAACATTGCTATAAAAGAATGACTGGCATCATACCAGGATCTAGCAGCCCTTTCTGATTCGGCTAATGCGAACCCTCTGTCATCAAGAGAATCCCTTTCTTGGAACTGCGCTCAAAAAGTACAGCTGTTTAGATGTCTCTCACCTGTCCTTTATACAACCAGTGCTTTTAATATTGAAGCTCTCAGAAAGTGTGTGAGTAGAAAGAAAGGCATTTTACTGAAAAGCATTACTTGGTGGATATTTCACCTCAATTTTCATATCTCAAAATAATTCAAAAGTAGTTAAAATAACTAAAATATAGATTAATGCCCAGCACCCAATTTGTAGACACTTTAAAACTTTACTTAAATTTAATTTTCCAGAAGTTGTCTAAACATTCGATCAGAAATTTCTGTGTAAACACATACTGCATTTAAATGAAACACATCAAGCATGCCAGACAGGATGCCACCTTGCAGTCACATCTGGCAGCTTCCCCCATTGTGTGATCTTCTGCTTTGGAACCATCCATAGCCTTTTCCAAGCATTATCAGAAGCTGACGAATCCTCCATCTATGAATGGGCCTTTCTCAGGAGCTCCAAGATGGCGGCAGTCTTGGCTGGTAAATCTTCTTTTCCCAACAACTTATGATTCTGACCCACATGCATGAAAAAAGAAGAGCCACTCACTCAACTCTCCAGAATGCAATATATTGGTCATGAGAAGGGGAATTTCAAAAAGGAAGACTGACTTTTCTTTTGGATATCCGAAGTTAGAACCTGTGTGCTCTTTTGTGGGTATATATGGCTTACTCAGATGCCTCAGGTTGCCCATCCCAGTTGTAAATGTTGTAATTTGCTTGAGTTGTGTGCAGAGTCAGCATTTTTATTTTGTGTGACCTGACCTGTGGACTTCTTTTTACCTTGAACGTAATACATTTCTTTCCAGTTACTTTCGCCCGTGATGTCGCAGGTGTTCTGGACCTTAGTCCCGATGAGCTTGTTCCATCTTGTTCGGAGATTTCCTTGCTGTTTCTCTGAGTATCACTCCCCACCAGCATGTCTTTCATCCTAATCTCGTTTTTAGCTTCTCCTTTTGTTCCCATCTTGTATTTCCCGTCGGCTTTTATATGCATTTCCTACAACCCTCGTCTGTTTCAGCATCATTGGTGATAAAGTCCTTTAAGCGGATATCCAAGAAGGAGCAGAACACATTTCACGTCACTCCTTTCACAGTAGCAGTCTCATCAGACCTCATTTCTAAGGCTGGTCTTGAACCTCTCTTCTGTCTTGAACCTCTCTTCTGTCTTGAACCTCTCTTCTGTCTTGAACCTCTCTTCTATTGATCTTCCATAAAGACTCTAGTACAGTGACTTTGTCGTCCTGCTTTCTTCCGGCATGTCAGCTGTGTTTCATCATGCGTATGAGTTTACATTAACATATTTCTTTAGGTAAAATCACAAAGTATTAAAATGCGTATAAAACAAAATCGTGGCCCCATTTAAACATTCATCAACAAAAAAAATCCGCCGAATTTGCTTAGTTACCGTAATTTAACCTTTGTCTCGCATAATCCATGTCCAGGACAGATTGCTGTTATTTTTGGTTACTTTTCTACTTCACGAGCTTTCAGCCTATTGACTGGAATATAAAGTGTCATAAAGCAGAAGCCAGGTTCAGATTAGTCAGCAAGTACCCAGTGAGATTGTAGCTATATCTAGGATTAACTGAGGACCTGAATTGTCTACATAAGATTGCTGCATACAGAACTGTTGTTTTTTTGAATGTTACTTGCCGTATATTAACCCTTCTTGCTAAGATGTTTTTTTTAATCACCTGTCACCCTTTCCCTCATGAAAGTGAGATTATTATAAACTGCTGCGGATAAACTATTAAAGATGTTACAAAAAACGAAAAGAAACGTACACATCTTAATGTTTTGCAGCTATTGAATTGGAAATGACTTGATTTTTTCAAGTAATCCTAGAAAGGGGGAGCATTCCAAATAGACACTGCTGAGTCTGCCACAAGTGCTTCTGCGAAAACCTTACAGTTGTGGCATTGAGTGTTCTCAGTATCGCTTCGTATCTACACACTGGCAAACCGTTGAGGTATTTCTTGCGGTGATTGGTTTTAATGCTAGGAATACAGTTAAGATAGTCTTGTTTAGACCTGCATGCTTTGCTTATATTCTAATTGTTTAAACCTTTTATTTTACTTTATTTGTAATCTAACAGTAGGAATACATTAGCTCAGGTCTAATCAGATATGTTTGTCACTTTTCAGATGTAAGCATGGTTGTAGCTTTTTTTGTTTCTGAAGGTGATATGTTAGCGAGAAACAGCTATGGCAGGAGTTCTATGTGTTTACAGATCTGAAAAGCAAAGCATTTCAGGAACAAAAAATTAAATGCTTCCTTTTTCTTCTCCAGGACAAGTGGTGATGGATTGTCCATGAGCCATGATTGTAATGTGCTGGGTTTTTTTCTGCTTCTGCACGTAGCATCTTCTTCCTTTCCTTTTTTAAGAACAGCGGGTCTCAATCTCATTGCTGTAGTTTCTGGATTGTTGTCTGCATGGATGTTCTCTGCACTGATTCAAATCAGATTTTTTGTGCCAGAAAAAAAAGGTTTGCATTGGGATTGAGCCAGACACTTCCAAAAACAAGTTGGTTTGACTGGGTCTCAGTGCTGTATCGATGTGTGCTGGACAATTTCATGACCAACATTCATTGGGTTTTGGGGAGGGAATAAACCAGATCTGTTCTGTTGCCTTCTGCCTCTTTCAGGATTCTGTCTCTGCCGCTTGATGAAGCGGCTTTCCATTCTAACGATGCATTGGCTTAAATAGTGCTCTCAACTATTAGCCTGGATCCCTCAGACATCTGGACTCGTTTCACCAACCCTTGGCTGTAGACCATGGACCTTGCAAAAGATAAGTCGCACTCAGTTAAATGCAGTGCCGCTGTATTGAGCCAGGTAATGCAGTGCCACTGTATTGAGCCAGGTAATGTTAATCCAGTTCTTATTACATGGGGGGCACTGGTCCTCCAGATGGGTTGGATTTTATTTCTGTAGTCTCTTTGCATGGTGTTATGGAGATCAACCACATTACAATGTGTTCTTTAAATCTTGCAGGACCTGGGATGACCATCCCTACTTCCTTACAAGTGGGATAGTTTGCCAGTGAGTGCCTGTAATTTGTGTGATAATTAGATGCAAACACGCGTCAGTTATGTCCGCATATTGGTACATTTGGGGCAGCTGAAAGGCCACGCTTTAGGACCTAACAATGGTCACATTTCTTCATTTCCTTATTTTTGTGTCCCTTCTCTGTCACTATAACATTGTCAGGTCCACATTGTAGCTGGTCCTTTGCCGAATCCCTGCCATATTCCCCAAAGTCTGCACAGTGCTGTTGCTGACACCAGTGCTATTTTCGCCCTTGTTGGTAGAGGTGGGCGATACATCGATTTTATCGAATAATTATAATTTACAGTTCAGGACAGGTGTTTTTTTTAGTGCTGTCAAACGATAAAAAATTATATTTGGGTTAATCACAGGGTTGCTGTGGATTAATTTTGATTAATCACAATTGAATATCATTCATTTTTAATCTATATTAATCACAATTCATTTTGCATGACCAAACAGACCAAAAAAATTGAATATATATACACTTAACATGTTTATTGAACATCTTGAACACGAGTCGGATGCATTCCATCTGCCACAGAAGTGCAATACCATGGGCCCATATCGAAAAGCAAGATTTTTTGCTTAGCTAGACAACTTGTCGGATTTAAGGTACCTCAGTTTAAATGGTCTTTATCTTCATTCACTTACAATTGGCCCAAACTATCGTAAATCCGCCAAATAATCTGACTGATCATGAAATCCAATTCTAGTCCGGTTAATTGCCATTGTTAATAATATTAGTTGATAATACTTCACACGCTTTACATATAAAACTTCGTAGCAACACGTCCACAGATAAGTTGGACGGTATGGTGTGTGTGCAACTGATTTAATGAGCCACAAATAAGTAGTACTTAAACAGTATAAAACTACAACTTTCCCTTCTCTTGATAAAAGGCGCAGCCATCTTGGATTCTGAATTTGGGATCCTCTGTGCTGCTCTGCTGGGATTCACTAACATGCTGAAAGTTTTTACAAGTTTCTAAAAGTGTTTACAATCGCATGGTCTGCCATCTCACTACAAGCATTGGTTTGTCAGATTGCACTTTACCCTAAAGTGTAAAAAAAACGTTAAAGTTAAAACCTTGTTTTGAACCATTTATTTGTCATCTGTCGTTTGTTTTTGAGTAGGGGAAGGAAAATCGATTAAAATTGAAAATCGGATTTATTGTGGAAAAAAAAATAATATCACCCAACTCCACCTGTTGGTATTTTTGGAAATGCTGTGGAAGCTTTTAAAATGATGTAATGTTTAGTATTAATTCTGGCCATTTGTGTGATCCTGATGAATTATCTAAACTTGAGCACTATTTTATGGTATTGAGAGGTTTGAATGTGCTGAATTATGATAGACTTTTGGAACACCCAGTTATTTCTAAGACAGGCCTCTCATATTACGCTGCCATTTGTTGCAGCAATACTGCCCCCTTCCTGTCATCCTTGGCTCAAATGGACAACGGATTGTGCAATTACTGTTAAATATTATACTGTAAATTCCATTTGTCAAGAATGTCATTATTTAATTCCATATCTGACTGAAATAATTGAGCGGGCAAAACACTGAATAAATAGATAAAGTAATTTGGTACTTTTGTATGTAGTTAATGCTTGATGAATTTGATCCATATCAATATTTGGAAGGGCATAAGGTGTGAAACTATGCCACTTTGGATTATCGATGTAGGGCCATGCAAAATTTAGTTGCTTGATCTCTATGGGTGAATTTGTTTTCTGTTGTTTATCTGAAATTCTTTCATTCATGTTGTAATTTTTTTTTACCAAAAAAATTAGGTTTTTACTTTTTTTTGTAATATTTGAATACAGTATATTTGGCCTACTGGGTGAAATGTTCCTTTTTTTTTTCTTCATCCTGTTAATTTGTCTGTAAGAATATACAGCAGTACCTCGGTTCTCGAACTTAATACGTTCCAGACTATGGATCGAATCCAAAAAAGTTTGAGTTCTTATGGGAAAAATTCTATTAGAAATAATGGATAATGGAAGACCAATTAATTGGTTCCCGGCCCCCCAGAATTACACCTAAATGTTTTATTTATTTATTTTTTTTTTTTTAAGCATTTAAACACAAATGGACAGTTTCCCAGTCAAGGATTAAGCATAAGCCTAGACTAACTTTGAGTTACAATGGTGAATCTCCATTAAAACGGTAATTTAGCCCAAGATTAGTCTTAATCTTTTTTCTGGAAACTGGCCCAAAATGAACAGGATAAAACAAGAAGAGCATTTTTTTCTTAAAGGCTTCCAAAACGATAAAGATCTTATCCCCGATCGTCTGCTCCTTCCGTGTGCCACGCCCCCTCGTTAACCTTGTGTGGGATTACTGTGTGATCAGCTATTTCTGGTTGTTGTCATTAATCCTCTGTGTTAAGTCCGTGTTTCAGTTTGTTTCCCCAGTTCGGTCATTGGGTGCGTTGGACTTGCTTACAACGCTGGCTTGAAGCAACGCATTCTGATCCTGACTCGGCTGCACCATGACGAAACTCCTCTGGCCTTATTAACTGAAGAGTAGTTGCACACGTGACGTTTGTATCCCAGGTAGTTCCGATGCATGATCTGTTAATTCTCCCAAATATCACGTAAAGCAGTGAGAACTGGAATTCAGTTAATTTACCTGGGAAAATGAAGTTTAAATAAATTACATTAATGCTCTAATAGTACACGTAAGTTAGTGGTTTATTTATTGTTAGTTACTGTAATGTTGTGCTGCATTATTTGGTTAATCGTCCAGTCTGAAGAAGGCATTCAAGTAAGAACTGCATTGTATGACTCCTGGCGCGTACAATTTATATTGAGTCAGCATTCATGGTTCGACTTCTGATATTCAGATCGAGTTCTAAGTCAAACTGGTTTGTTCGACTTCCAAGAAATTCACGTTCTAGAATCGAGGTACCACTGTTTGTAGGTACAGTAGACAGTCATACATCATTGCATATTTGCTCAGTAAGGCTTGAAATCATCCAGTTCATGCTAGTTTTGACATGCATGTAATGGTATTTGCTGCAAGTCAAAAACACCTTATTTAGAGAATGACTCACTGGTGCTTATCTGCAGTGGAGCATGGCCAGGTTTGCAGTGGAAGTCTTCATGCAAAATGAAATTGTCTGCTTGTTTTGTTACAGTGTTTATCTAAAAAAAAAAAGTTTTTAAAAACATTAAATACATCAGTAGTGCTTCTTGAGTTTTTTTTTATTTTTTTTTTTTATATATTTTTCTTTGCAGCATGTGCATTGCCACTTTGAATAATGGTAATTTTGTAGACCTGTTATGGCATGTTGGAGAACACAGATGAATCTGCAGTACTGTGCAATAGTCTGAGATCATCTGTTTAGCTGGGAAGTAAGTGCCTATTTTCTGAGGAAAAATTATTCAATATTAGAATTCACAGAAACAAAAAGCAACAATATTTTCTTCCTAATCTCAAAAGGGCGCGTGATACCTTGTTCGATGGCTAGAACAAGAAAGCTTTGGTTCCCAAACCTCTCCTCAGGCCCAACACAGCCGTTCCATGTGTTTGCGAAATTTTTCTATCAGCTCACTTGATTAACTTAACTAACAATAACATAAAAGTTATTAAGCAAGGTATCTAGTTGGTTGAGTTTAACACATTTATGGGCATCTTGGATGATAACTGCAAATTGGGTTGAGGAGACTTGAGGAGAGGTTTTGAAATGGCCAAGCTGACACACAAAATTATGTAATTATAATTTTACGCCAATGTAGGTAGTTTTCTTGTGGCAATCTAAAACCTATGCAGTGAGTTATGTATCCATTTATGTTAAAATATATCCATTGATTCATGCTATGCATTAATTTTTCTTTGCCCATTTATTTATGCCTGTGCTGTTCAGTCACACTTTCATGTCACACAGAATGTGAAGGTCTGTAAGTTCTCTAATCGCCTGCCTGAAATGTTTTTTAAAACTGTAAAATAATGTCAGCTGAATCCATAGTCACTTTTCGGAAGGCCAGCTTGAATTCAGCCTTTACTCCATTCGGCAGACTTCTTCTGTGCTTGTGTGTCTGCTTGGTAAAACCTTCCACGTGTGATTTGTATCTAGAGA
The DNA here is from genome assembly GCA_015164015.2 of Brevimyrus niger. Lineage (NCBI taxonomy): Eukaryota > Metazoa > Chordata > Actinopteri > Osteoglossiformes > Mormyridae > Brevimyrus > Brevimyrus niger. Next base: position 12,622,387 of record JAABNY020000034.1, read on the forward strand.
ATAGCAATATTAACCATTTATAATGCACTGGACACATACGCTTTATATACACACAGGTTCTCCTGGCCAATCCTCCATCAAGAGTGAAGATCATCTTTCTTTCTCTGCTGCATCTTTCTTCATTAAATGCAAAATAAGTGGCTCCAATGAGGAAACCTGGGATGACCGAGATGTAGCGTCGGAGTTCTGCTATTGAGCAGCTTTGCAGAGATATTTGTCGAATCGTGGCTCCCTGTGCCGCTCGTCTGATTGGCACCAGCAGTGCTGCCCTGCTGAAACGTGACGCAGGCACAGGGTGACGCAGGCACAGGGTGACGCAGGCACAGGGTGACGCAGGCACAGGGTGACCCACACAGGGTGACACAGGCACAGGCCCACAGGCTAGATGGATGCATCTGAATTGTTGCATCTAAATGAAAAATGACTCCACTGAGGAACCAGCAGATTTGCTTTTTACAGCTGCTGCTTCTGCTGAGCGGTGAAATCCTCTTTAGGGTCACTGCTGTCACCCTTTTTAAATCTTGTCTGTAAGGAAAAGGGACATGGGGCCTGGTTAAACAGAAGCTTTTGTTTAACTTTTTGCAGGTGAGGGAGGATTGTGTGAGAGGTGTATTTTTATTTCTGTGGGCAAAAAAAATGAAAATCGAAACCATATACAGAAACCATATACCTTGAATTTAATGGAAAGATGGAAACAGAAGTTACATTTCAAAGCAGAATCTGGTTTGTTTTCATGGGCAACAGCAATAGACCTTTAAATGAGAAGCCACCTCTATTATCAAATCAGTGTTTTCAGATAATTTCATGTAGGTAAGTTCAGAGGATTCTCCTTATTATTTAGCCAGTTGGCACCCACGCTTCCTTGACTGCACAGTGTAACAAGTGCTTCCCCCACAGCTATTTCTTCATTGTCTTGGCATCCATAAGCCGCTTTTTTGGCCAAGTACTCTAGCATGTACCTGCTGTTTTATTTATTATTTTTCTGATGCTGCATACAGAGAATGTACGATGTGTACCTAGTAACTGCATCAAAAGAAAAGAGACGGATACAAGAGTGAGTAGACACATGAAACGGTAACGAATGGACTTGTTGCAGAAAAATTGTGAGATTAGTGCAAATTTATAATGCAATTTAGATTTTGTGTTGTGTCACAGTTTGACAGTGATTATAATGTGGTAGACAATTTGGTGATGAGGTCTTGTTCAGATGTTAGCCCTGAGGAAGAAGCTCTTCAGATGCTGGGTTTTTCTGGTTCTTTGTGACTAATTGTGCATCTCAGAAGAGAGTTTGCAGAACAAATTGTGACCTAGATGGGAAGAATTGCTGATGATGCTTATTGCTCATCTCCCGCTTTTATAGTTGAGGGCATTTTGCAGTCATGAACCTCCTTGGCAGAATGAATGATGTGCTGTAGTTGGCACTTGCAGTGGGCCGATGGATGGCTTGTGTTGGTGTTTCTCTAACCACTCCGAGGGGATCCCCAGACAGTCCACAGCTAGGAGCTGGTAAGGAAGAAAAACAGGGACCGTGAAGGGATCCCCGAGGAGCGGGCTGAGAAACACTGGTATAGGTAGATTTCGAATTTTCTTATTTGCCTCAGGAAGTAACATCCGCCGCTATGTGCCATTTATAATGGGAGCTACAATTGTGGGGTCTTCTGCAAACCAGTACAGCTTTGTGGCCAGATCAGTGGAGGTACAGTCATTTGCATGCAAGTCGAAGAGACTAGTAGAGAGAAGAACAAACAGTCCGACAGCGCTGTCTGACTAGTAGTGTTCCAGCTCCACACACCTGTTTATATTTGTCCGGAAGTGGGTAGGGTGATGTTTAGCTTTGACAGTTCACATGAGACCTGGTCTGACTCTATTAAAGTCAAGCTGAAATGATTGTACCGGATCCTCACACGTGGACCTGAGCTGTCCGGATGTTCTAGTACATAGTGAGGCCCTGTGTTTACAGACTCTCACCAAGAGGTAAGTGGACTAACTGGAGGATGAACACACAAGTCCATGAGAGCTTTGAGATGGAATACAATGTTCCACTTAAGGGTTTTCAAGACAGCAGATGTCATAAGTGATGCATCTCTGGTAATTAAGGCATAATATTTTGTCAGTATTGTTTATTTAAGGAATCTTACTCTGGGTAGATCATCATTTAAAGAAGTTGGTCAATGCAGGTGCTAATTGGTATGCACAGACCTTCATTGTGGCAGGTGAGATCCAGTCTGAACCAGCTGCCATCCTGTACAACTTGTTTTGGTTCTACATCTCTTGCACATTTCCTACTCTGTGATAAGGAGTAAGCTGTTAGGAATGGGTATGGGACATAGCAGAGTAGTAGGAGTGGCTGGCAGGTAGTGTGAGCTATAGTCTTTCAGACTACTTGGTTTTTTACATTTTTCAACTGGAAATGATTAAGGGAGACTGTGGCAAAGTACTGCTGGTACAGAGAAGCTCTGGCACTATAACAGTCATCTTTACTCTGGTATAGGCTGCATAGCTGAACCACACAATGCTGCATTATTTTGCTTTTTTCCAGGACACTGGAGAACAAAGCGTTTTCAGTGTTGCTTGCCAGCTGAGAAAATCCACCCAGATTGATTATTGAAAGCTGAAAAAATGCAATGAAGCTTTAAAATCCCATTCCTGCCTTCATGTTTATACAAAGTTTATGCTGTTAACTTCACTTGCTTTGTCATAATTCATTTTCTGTTTTTTTGTGTGCAATTTGTGCCAAATCAAAACAGAAAATTTGTTTCTTGATGCCTAAATTGTCTGCTGTTCTTGCTGGAATACAAACAGAAACACTATAGAATTTCAGTTGCATTTTCCTTTGCGTATTCTAATTTAGAGAAATGGAGGGAAACACCTAGCATGCAGATGGAGTTGGAATAAGTTTAAGTTAATTCACAAATTAATTTCTTTATGTGTTAAAAGTGAAGTTTGCAAATAAAGCCAGTTCTTTTTGGTGCAATTTATATTTGTGAAATAGTTTTTTGCTGTATCAGTTGACATGTAATACATGTGGGTTTTTGCAAAGTACATGGAGCATCAGACTTTAACGTAAAAGTTAACAATTATGTAAAAAGATAGTCGATGTAGTATATTAGAATAACATAAACGTATGTGCAAGAGGTCATAGATCATTACTAACCAAACAGTTTATCAATTCATTTTTCAGGGCTGCGTACTCATCATATTATACCTGGAAGGTACTAATCATATTCCATTTGTGCTCAAAGTTCGGTAGAACATTAATTTGCATAAAACATGCGTAAAACAGATTTTATAATATTGAATGCTACAAAAATTCTCAGTTTAGATTTTTTGAGCATAATTTTTAAAAGTATTTCCTCTCCAATTTAGCAGGTTTAGCTTTTGAAGAAAATTATTTGTTTGCGATTCAAGGAAAACTACTGCACTTAAGTTTGGCACAGGTTTGCACGCACAAATCAGCCATGTAAATTTGAACTTTGACACTGCAATACAATTTCCTGCATCTATCAAAGTCTGCATTGATAAATTGCAAAACATGCATTTGTTTTACTCAAAGCTGGAATTACCTGTGTCTCTTGGCATCTTGTCATTGGATAAAATGATGCTAGTAAGTTGATTTTTAATTTTTCTGTTTCTCTGTTTTGCCTGCTTGTGAGCAGCTGTCGGATTGTGTTATCAAAAGTCTTTCAAAGCTCTGCTTCTAGTCTGATTTTCTTGTAGGATGCAGTGAAATTTACAATTTTCATATGATATGAAAAGTTGTTGGTTTTCAACTAAACCTGGTTGTCAGGCATAGGGAGTTTTTGAGACCCGCTGGTCCTGTTATATTGGGGGAAATGGAAATAAAACTTCTGTTGAAGTAAAACATGTTGGAAGCATTTAATTTTTTTCTAAGCTGATGGTCTATGCAGGTCAGACAGATTGTATTTTTAGCACTTTAAATATTTTTGTTTTTCTCTAATGCATTTTGTTTCCTTGATTTTTTGTGTGACACTGTTATGGAAGTGATGAGGAAATATAATTTCTACATAAATGTATATCATAGTGTAGTGAATTTGTGAATGAACAAACTGCCTCTAAATGTTCATGGGCGATCTGTTAATCAATGTCACATGTTGCTTGAGTTGCTGCACCCGAGTGCCTGATAGAATCTTATTTATTTAATTGAAAAAGGTTTTGTTTAAAATTTTGTAAACTTATAGTTCATTAGAAAGTATAAAATGTACTGTTGCACTTGATCTTATTGAAGGGCAAGTAAAAAGAGACTGTTGTTCCCGGAGATTTTGGTGTGTAATTTTTAGCTTTGCTGTTACTATGGAGGGTCAGACTCCTGGATGTTTTGCCAGTTGGCACTCATGCCATCGCCTGGTTGAGCTGAGTGCTGCGCATGAAAAATGTCAGTCGTCATTCTGACCTTTCCTGCTGAGTCAAATGGCTGGTTTTTGAAATAATGCCAATAATGTCACGTAATACGATAAGAGCTCATCAAAGGTTGTTTTATGCAGGATGTTAAGTTTTTTTCAGTGATTTTGTTTATAATTTAAGTTAATTTATTTAGTTGTAATCTTTTTTTCCCCTTTTCCCTAACAAGCATCAAGGTCATTATGTCCAAATTTGGATATAAATAATAATTAAAAAAAATTATGACTGTGAACTCTGATTGTATTTCACATTATTCAGGCTTGAGCAAGTTTAGCTATTTCTGAATTTAGATTGACTGTAGAGCTTTAAGTATGGCCTGATTTCACTGGGAAGGCTCCATTTAGCCACTTAAAAAAAATGACTATTTTGTTACTCAACAGACCCAGGTCAGGAATATATGATAGAAAAATAATTTGCCCTCAAATTATATCAGTAATCTAGACTGATTAAAAAATAGGTTAAAAAATAATTCATTCTGATAACTGGTAATGAATTGCTGTTGTGGTGGTGAAGACTAAAGCCCTAACACACATTCAAACATTCAGAATGATCTCAGTGCCATTTAACCAAGCTATAAGTATCAGTCTAGGTTGTTAAAAATTGGGCTTGATTGGTCCTCTGGTGGGACGGCAAGTGGCTCAGCAGGATAAACCTTTGTACCTGTGATCAGAAGGTCACTGGTTCAAGCCCCGACTGGGCAGACAGATACTATTTGTCTGCGATAGGCTGGCCCCCTGTCCAGGGTTGTTCCCTGCCTTGTGCCCGTTGCTTCCGGGATAGGCTCCGGACCCCTCGTGACCCAGTAGGATAAGCGGTTTGGAAAATGGATGGATGGATGGTCCTCTGGTTTTTTCAGATTATTACCTATTGATATAAGTGGTTAGGGTTAGGCTAACTCTAACCCTATTGATATAAGTTGTTGTCAAATGGTTGGTATATAGTTCAGGAAATTATGATGTCATTGAAATTGCAACGTCAGATAATATAGGCGTGAAGATGTAGTGGTTATGTTTGCCATAATTATGTCACAAGGCCATTTTCTGTGCTCAAAGGTATCCTTAATCGAAGCCGTTGTTGAGTCAGTTGGGAATCTCTGGGTCGCTGTTGTGCAGACACTCTGGTGAGCAACTCCAAGTGACGTTTTTACATCTCTTTCATTGCCTAAACACTGGCCAGGGAAATGAACAGTATGCCGGTAAGTGGAGCAGTTAAAGCCATGCATTGGGGCAGCTTGTTTGTTTATAAATTCTTAGAAACATTTAGCCTCACACTGCAATAGGAGATGAGTGGAACTGCCCATAAAGATAGTGCCTGAATCACCGATGGGGGGTTTTTAATATCATGGAGTTTTTCTTTTAAGTAAACAAACACAGGGAATTGTTTTTGGCCGTTCTATGAAATGGCCGCTTTCTCATTTCCTTCCATTGACTGCACCTTCATCCAGCGCCGGCTTCTCCAGTTGGCTGGACTCCAGTGTTCCGGTTCCTTGTGCCCGTGTCCCTCCTCTTGCTGTCCATCTATAGCTTCTTTTTGGATTACGTTAAAACTATATCATGAAGACATACAGTCCAGCTTTATGATGTCTGTCCATTAAAATATGTCCATTCCTGCTTTCATGCCTTTTTTAATTTAGATATTTAGATCCCAAAGAGTATCACTAGTTATTTAGTGGAGTTAATTATTCATCCTATTTGTGGTGCTTTCTTTTGGCCATTTTCAAGGACTTGGAACTTGCTTCATTCTATCTTTCAGAATATTTCTTTCATTACTTGTAATGTCAGTCATTCTGGATAAATACACATTTACTCAGTGTCATTCCTGAATTGGGTTACAGTTGAGGACTTTCATGTATCCCACAGAAATCATGTTTCCTGACCTGAGGTTCTGTGTCTTTTTAGTTCATCTCCCTGTCTTGAGCATCACTGGAAGACTGAAGACATCAGTGTTCTAAATTCAAGCTTGCTCTGGAACCATCCCTTTTCTCCTGCTTTCCCATCCTTTCCCCATTTTCCTGGGGGCACTCACTCGGATGGCATGATCTTCTTTGTGTCTTCTCATTTTATGTAATCACATCTTTATCATAATATGCGTGTTCTGCATTTGTAGAAGAAGTTTACTTAACCACAAATCGGATGCCCATATGGTTTTCAACCTCTTTTGTTTTTTTCCCTCCCCAGAAGGAAAATATTTTCTATATTTTTTTAGCTTTTCATTTATTGATAAGCATTTAAAATGGGCCTTTTTTTCTTTGTATTGATTTTAAGGACATTTCAGGGGCAAGTATATCTGGTTATTCAGGCATTGTTCTGATGTGTTACACATTTGCAATACTCTTCTCACCTCCGATTGCAGTGTGTACAAACATATCTTAAAATGGGGGTTCACTGTGCTGTTTTCTTTAAGTTACTAACAATTGTTGGGGGAAAAAAAATTAAATTTTCTGTGTTCATATCACCTTCAGGTAAATGACTGGTAGTATTAGGGCACAGAGACAGAAGTGAGTGACTTGTGTGTGTGCGAGCGCGTGAGTGGCAGCCCGGCTGCTAATGGGCGTTCATTTATTGTGCAGCTTGAGAAACGCCAGTGGGCTCACCGCAGCAGACCTGGCCCAAGCGCAGGGCTTCCAGGACTGTGCTCAGCTCCTCTCTAACATGCAGAACCACCTCAATGAATTCTGTCCCAATGGGGCTCCTAATGGCCTCCATCCACAAATCCAAGCACCAAGCCTCTTCAATGGGGCACCAAATAGAAAGAGGTCTCTTGATTGCATGGAGTCCAATCACATCAAGAAGGCCAGAACTGATGGTAGGTCCTTAAATTTTCTTGTGTCTTTATTCTGATGCTATTTATAATGATTGATGAAACATGGATTTGCGTGGATTCAAGAGATGTATTTGCCATTTGTACATGCACAAACACTGGCTTTGTGGGAGTTTTTGTGCAAAGCTCTTTGACTCGGCAGTGAAGAAGAGAATTAAAAGCCAGGATGGGTAATGACACAAAATAAGTAGTAAGAAGACATTGTAAAATACAGTTACATACCCACTTTCAAACACTGAGGTGCAAAAATAGGTAATTGTGAAACACTGTAAAGTGAAATACCCATTATTAAGGTGTGCTGTAAAAACATTGTTAAAAAAGAAAGAAGTGAAACGACACAACACAGATTTTCACTTTAAAATACTAATAAAATTACCTCATCTGAATATTGTACCATAGCACTGCATTAAATTAATCTTGAACACACTGTAAAACAACACTGTAAACCCACACAGCTATTGTTTTAAAAATATTGCGCATCTTAAGTAGGAATATTTTTCCCTTATGTCTTTTGCCACCAGTCTGACTGTGGTTGAAAATAAATGGTTTTAAAAACGTGCTTTAAGCATGATGATACTGTCCGGCCTGCAGTAACTCAGGTTATATGTAGAGCGTTCATGCCTGAGTAGAGCGGGTGCTAGGTGATGTGGGTCCCTGAGGATGCTCTGTAAATTGTATAACATTTAACCATAAGCTTATATTGTATCTAAAATGCAACGATTGTTGGTGCTGCTTTACTGCCAGGCTTGGACTCTCCCATGAAGCTTTTCAGCAGTGTTGAGGAGGACCTGGAGAGCATGCACACAGAATCATCCACAGCACTCAGTTCAGGTGGGACCGGATCCTTCTTTCCGTTTGTCCCCAAAAGCCCAGAGAGTACACAGGACCACATGGCTATAGAAGGCACTTCTCCTCCACCCAAAGAGCTGGAGATTATCACTGTGACTTCCATGCAGATCCCGTGCCGTTGCACAAATTCATATGCCTATTTGTAGTGCCCAGATATATTCAGCGCTTCTCTACTGTTAGTCTCCCCTATTTACACTAGATTCTCTTTGCCGCTGTGTAACTTTCATTGGTATTGGGTCATTTTGCATGCCGATTATATACACATCCGTATAATGCAGAAAGTGTCCACGAATATTTACATTATTCCATGTAGATATGGATAAATTTGAATTCATTAGGTGTGTTACAATGTTTAAATTAGTTTCATTCTCAAAAAATGTATGTTATTCTGTCATAGCATTACTGATTTAAGTTTTGCAGTAGTTGAACTGTTGACTGAAAAGGGAGACCCATTTTGCAATTTGTTTTGCACAATTTTTCTCCATTATGTTCCATATTGTAATAATGATCCTGTGTAAACCCCTGAACACTTTAGTTAATTTATGTCTTATGTGTGGGGGTTCCCTCAACTGAAGGATCACCCTGCGTCTTTCAGTGCATGTGTGTCTGCTAAGCGAGGCTTGTTCTGAAGCTTGGCCTGTGGGCCTACATTGTCCAGACAACAGAAGGAGCTGGTCCCTGCAAGATTCCGCAGAGCCTTTTAAACTGTGTGGGTCTCAACAAAGATCTAAAGATTCTTATCCGGCTTCTCTTTTTGTTTCACGTTTAATGTTTTACTCGTTTTTGTGTTGGTCCTGTTCAGGTAATCTAATTTACGACAATCCTTCTCATAACTTTTTTTTTAATCACTCATAATTTGCTCATTTTGCCAAAGCATATTTCAGCTTATATACTCACTGTGTAGCTCAGTAACAGCTCAACTATAACAATGAAAGGTGCTATAACACATTATTCTGTCCTGTTGCTATTGGTTAAGATTTCTCAGGATAAAGCGTTTTTTAATCTTCTTTTGGCTGTGTAACCTTAGTCTCTTTAAGTAGTGCAGTTCTTATATATAGATGAAATACTGTATGTCTTGTGGCTCTTTTTGTACTTAAATTTTTCACATCCGTACAGTAGTCTTGAGTAGCAGCTGTGGCTTAAAATGCACTGTTGAAATAACTCATATTAACGTAAGTGAATGTGGTGTATAAACGTTTTATAGATTACATTCTATAGAATTATGGAACCCTGCCTTATTTCAAGAAAGAAATGCTGAGTAAAACATCTTTTGAATGCAGTATTTATGCGTACATTTCGATAGGGACAGTGAGGTGTATAAAATTTTGTCAGCAGTGTTTCGTTCATGAAAATTGATTCACTGACACACATTAATTTTAATATGTTTTCAGCTTAATGGTTCTCTCCCAGAGATCTGTATTGTAATCTCATTAAATAATCAATGAATTCAGAACAAGTCTGGTTGTCACTAAGTGGATACTCACTTGAACTTTTCTCTTTTCCAATCTGAATGTATTTGTGTGTGTGAAAGAGTTTTGCCTTTGCTGGTGTTCGGCTTCAATTCTGTCCTGAGATACATTGCGCAATTATCTATTAATGGCTCGAAGGTGAACCACTTACGTTGGGTGTTGGCCTCTTAATAATGACCAAGTGTTAAGTGTTAGGTCCGTTTTTTGAGTGTGATCATGTCAATCCATGTACCCACATTTCATTGATAGTGAAAAAATGAAAGTTAATAACGGTGAACTGAACAATTGCACAGAATTTGTGTCCATTGAGCATTATTGTTGACTCCAGATTAAACTCTAAATGCAAACCATAGGAGTATTTTTGGCTAGATATCTACAAAAGTTAGATATTAGACTTGAGATAAAAAAAAATGACAAATTGCTTAGTAGATCTCAATGTCAAGTTGTCAGCACCCATAAAACACAATAAGTGCCACACTGAGTGTAATTTTATAATCTCCAAATACCTTTTCTGAGTGTATGTAACAAGATTTGCAGTGTAATATATGGTTGAATTTTCTGTTTTCTTTTTTTAATTAGGTTTTCTTTTTAGCCAGTCTTAGACCCGAGTAAAGGCCGCTCAGATGACAAATGGACTGTGTTGAAGAAATTGTCTGTCTATGTTACAATGTTAGAATTATTGTGCTAATATCTGAGACATCAGTGATCCATGTTATTGGTCTCATGGTTATATTATTGTTATCCTGATGTTGCTGTTCAGTGGGCAGATCAAAAACATAATTTATAACATTGAAGCCTCTGCACAGCGACCATTGGCGTAAACACAGTTTCATACTTTAGACGGCTATCAATCGACACGTTTTTCTATGGGTCCTTTTTTCCTGCCAGTTTCAATTGTAATGATGGATGTGGCTGATCTAATGAGTGTCAGAAGATACAGGGTTTGTGGTAAGATGTCACACAGCTGGCTTTTGTATTGATTTTATTAACAAAATGTATTTCTTGATACTGCTTTAGCAAACAGGTTGGCATTCATTTAATACGAAGCCGGTTGTGGCATGTTTGGTTGTGTGGTATAGTGTTAAGGTAAAGTATTGAAACGGAAACTACAGTGTACCGAGATGTTTTAAAAATGTTTATTAATGTTAATTGTACTGATAATGTCAGAACCATCGCATTGTTCTATTGTCTAAAAAGATGAAAGGTGTCAGACATTTTTTAGTATCTGTGCACATTATCAGATTTTACGCTGACATGAAATTGTTGATTGAAACTAAAGCCATTGCATAAAGCGATTAAAATGCAGCCTCTTCACTTTCATGGTGTCTGCCTCAGCAAGGAGACAGGGAACACTGGTCATTTACTGTCTCCAGCCATGATGTTCCAAAAAAAAACACCATCTTTAACAATAGAGCTTTGTGAACTATAGCTTTCTGAAACTTTGACTTATTGCAGCAATCTGCTTAAAACATTCTACATGGACAAATGGTCCCTTTTAAATTCAATGGTTAAATTCATAACGTTTGATTAATTCTGGTAAATGTTCAGAAATCCTGCAGTGGCTCTAGTTGACTGTTGCATTGCACCTTCTAGTGACCATGAAATGGAATCGCAGCTGTTAATTTCCAGCTAGTTGGGACTATAGCAACCCCTCTTTACTTCAGACAGTATACTGGATTGTTTTGTATGGATACAGTATGTAGACATTGACCCCTTATTCACCGTTTCTAAAGATTTTAACTTTTAATGGGAATAATTAACCCTATGCTTACTAGTCTTTGATATGTGGGTAGCAATAACACTAAAGTTTAAGGCAAAAAAAGTCCTTAAATACTGTGCTATAGTGCTGTTCAGATACATTATTTCTAACCACTTTTGAGAATTAGAAATAAGTCCTATTTTGTTTTGTGTGATTTTTAATGCAATTTTAGATATACTTTTTATGGGGGAATGAATAAAGTGACTTATTTGTGCAAAACAAAATCAAAATGGGTTTTTCCCCCAGTCATTGTTTATACTGTAAAGCTGTGCTTTTGTTTACTTAGAACCACGTGTATCCATAAAGTAAATGTTATTTAACTGCACTGTCACAAGCATCATTGAATATCATTTCATTTTAAATGGCAGGTGACCCTTTAGTAATAGGTTTGAAGAACTGTCATACGCCACAGAAGACTTTGCTGACCAACGGATTTTCAGCTAATAAACTTTGCTCTCAAGCACACACCAATGGAGGGGAATCCGTGCTGAATAATGGCTTCTCGACCAATTGGGAAGCAACAGTGGCCAACTCTGTTGAGAATGGATCCGCTATGGGGTTTTCTGAGCAGGGTCCAGAGGTCAGGGGCAGTGACCCCCAGTCTGACATGTGTGGTTCCCTGCATCTTGGTGACAGTCCCAGCGGCTGTGTCAGCCAGAGGCCTTTCGAGCAGGCAGACCTGAGGGATAGTTTGCACTATGGACATTTCCATGGGTTTGGGGACACTGCTGAGAACATTGATGAGGTCAGCAGCCAGTTAGAACACAACACATCAGTGAAGGCTGAACAGCAGTATAAGCAGACCGTCTTGAGCACCATGCACCTGTTTCATGGCTCCTAAAGGCCATTTCTGTCCATTTCTGTCCATCACACTGTAGTGCCAGGTCCACCTTTACTAATCCGAATATTTTTTGGTAGTTTGCAGTTGTGAAATGTTTTTCATTGACTGTTCACTCGGCTCACTTCATGAGAAAAAAAAAACACACATTAAAGGGAAGCGCTTGTTTGAAACTGCAGTCCTTATTGTAATACAGTTAACTTGTATTCCATGTGCTACTTGATGCTGTTTTCTGATTTTGAACCTGTCACAAGTGCTTTTTGTTTTTTACTATACATTTCTAATGTTTATAATTCCTGGGAGAATTTAATTTGCTTTTCCTAAGAAGTGACCAGATGGTCTTTAAAAGTGATATGTATGGCTGTAAAGAAGTAGTGTCTGTTAACATGGCATCAGCTATTATTTTTTTTTGCTAAAAGAATCAGTGTTAATTCTTCAGATATTTGTTTGCTTAGCATTCAGATGAACATGCTTGGTTTTGTTACCTTTCATATCATTTCTGTATTTTTCCGGCTGAAAATAAACCAGAAGGTTGAAAAATGCACTTGTCGGCTTCCCTCCCATAATCTAGTCACCACTTTGATAAACTTACCACCACCATGCATATAGAAGCAGGCTACATTGACAAGGTCACATGGTGCACTCTTAAAAACTGGATACAACTAAGTTTGCATGTCTGAAAGAGAGACTTCTGCAGACATTCCTTATTGGCTGAAAAGAAAGGAAGTTAAACTAACAGCTCACAATACCGAGGCATTTCTTCTAATTCTGGGATCTTCACACTCTGTGCATCTATGAAGCACTTCTCTGCAATCTACAGTGAGGAGACTTGATGGCAGAGCTAATACAGAATGATCACAACTAGTCAGTACATATACACCAATATGTACAAGCCTTTGACAGTGTCCTCGTAAAGATAAAGTCCACATTTTGGCTACATGTAAAAATGGGTTTTGCAGACAGATCAGTATTAAGCACAGGAAACACTAATATTCACACTTGAAATGGTGGTGATAGTGCAAAGGGACGGGTACCTCCCCTGCCAGGTAAACACTAATGTCTCTGTCTAATGGTTTCTCCTGCACTTAGACTTGATGCATACAATACTGGCCAACTGGTTTACTGGTTTGAGATGAATATAAATTTTTACAAAGTCTGCTGCCTCAGTTTTTATGATGGCAAATAGCATATACAGTAAAACCTCAGATTGAGAGCTTAATTCGTTCCAGAAATGTGCTCGTAATCCAAAGCAGTTGTATATCAAAGCAAATTTTCCCATTAGAAGTAATAGAAACTCAGACGATTCGTTCCGCAACCCAAAAATATTCATTAAAAATTTATACCAAATATAAAATAAAAATACATAAAACAAATTAACCTGCTCTTTACCTTTGAAAATAATCATGGAGGGTTATTTTGTAGGACGACAATCACTATCTGTTGGCTCACTAGAATCTTTTTCCTTTCTGTTTAATGCCAGCTGCTTTTGCTTCCTTTTCGATTTCGTGGAAATGTGGACATTGGATTGTCATTAAACAGGTTCATCGCTCGCACTACTGCACCCTTATTCGGATGGTGCTTTTCTACTAAATTTTGACTATACGAGGGAGGCACACCAACCGAGACCGACTATGGGAGACGATTACCCACAGTCCTGCAGCAAGAGAGAGAGAAGAACCATCGACTCGAGTTGTGATCACGTGACACTAGGCAGACAAAGCGTTTACATAATACTCGTATTGCAAGCCCTCACTTGTTTATCAAGTTAAAATTTATTTGAAATTTTTGCTTGTCTTGCAAAAAACTCACAAACCAGGTTACTTGCAATCCGAGGTTTGACTGTACTCCAGAATGTTACGAAGAGTAATCACATGAATTGCAATTAATTGCAAAGTCCCTCTTTGCCATGAAAATGAACTTATTTCCAAAAAAACATTTCCTCTGCATTTCTGACTTCTCATAAAAGGTCCTGCTGTGATCATTTCAGTGATTCTCTCATTAACACAGGTGATCTCATGCTGATTAAGTTAGAATAGCAGGCTGGATGCTTTAAAAGGAGGGTGGTGCCTGAAATCATTGTTCTTCCTCTGTTAACCATGGTTACCTGCAAGGAAACATGTACAGTCATCACTGCTTTGAACAAAAAGGGCTTCACAGGCAAAGATATTGCTGCTAATAAAATTGCACTTTGCATTTATCAAATCAATTATTTATTGGGTCATGAAGAGCTTCAGGGAGTGAGGTTCAGTTTTTGTGAAGAAGGCTTCTGGGGCCCCATGAAGTACAGCAAGAGCCAGGACTGTCTCCTAAAGTTGATTCAGCTGTGGGATTGGGACCCCACCAGTGCAGTGGCTGCTCGGGAATGGCAGCAGGCAGGTGTGCGTGTATCTGCACACACAGTGAGGAAGATTTTTAGAGGAGGCCTGGTGTCAAGAAGAGCAGCAAAGAAGCCACTTTTATCCAAGACAAACATCAAGGACAGACTGATATTCTGAAAAAATACAGATATGGGACTGCTGAGGACTGGGGTAAAGTAATTTTCTCTGAATACCCTCTCCGATTGTTTGGAGCATCTGGAATGAGATTGTCCGGAGAAGAAAAGGTGAGCGCTACCATCAGTCCTGTGTCGTGCCAACACTAAAGCATCCTGAGACCATTCATGTGTGGGCTTGAGCGCTACCATCAGTTCTGTGTCGTGCCAACACTAAAGCATCCTGAGACCATTCATGTGTGGGCTCACTCATAATTTTGCAAAAGCGATAACTACATGGCTTGGATCCATGACCAGGAAAATCCCCAGATCTTAATCCCATTAAGAACTTTTGGTCAATTCTCAGGTCGGTGGACAAACAAAAACCCACAAATTCTGACAAACTCCAAGCATTGATTATGCAAGAATGGGCTACCATCAGTCAGGATTTGACCCAGAAGTTGAGTGACAGCATGCCAGGGTAAATTTCAGAGATCTTGGAAAAAGAAGGGCCAACACTGCAAATATTGATTCTTTGCATGAACTTAATGTGTCAATAAAAGCCTTTGACACTTAGGCAATGCTTTCAATTATATTTCAGTATAACATAGAAAGATCTGACAAAAATATCTGACAAAAAGATCTGACAAAAAGATCTGCAAACATTGAAGCAGTGAACTTTGTGAAAACCAAAACTTGTGTCATTTTCAAAACTTTTGGGCATAACTGTCCATTTTTTGGCACAATCTCTGCTAAGTTTCAAATTTTATTGTCATGTCCTTTTATTGTCATGAAGAATTCCTATGCTATAGTTGCATGGTAGGACAATCAGCATTGCAATACAAACAGTGCAATATTGCAATGAGTAACAAGAAAGTAAAGAATATGTGCTACGTGGCAAATGGATCACAGTATAGAAGAATAAGGATAAGGTGCAGATAACAATGTGCAGGTTGAATTTTAACAATGGAAATATAATGCAGTGGCTATAGATGTGGGATATTGGATTAGTAGTGTGATGGCTTGGAGAAAGAAGCTGTCTCTGCATCAGATGGTGGGGTTATTGCATTTCAGAGAGTAGGAGTCAAAAGAGGGGGTGAGCTTGGTAGCTGGTGTCCCTGATGATGGACATTGCCCTATTCCGGCAGAAGCAGAGGTTAATCGATTGCAGCTGTGGAAGACCTGTGTTGATGATCTTTGAAGCTGTCTAGATAGTCCTTCCCAGTAATCCGAGGTCCTGAGCAGATAGGTTACTTAACCATACCGTGATGCATCCAGTCTGGATTCTCTCAATGATGCAGCAGTATAAGTTCAACAGGGATTTGGTTCCAAACTCAAAGCTCTTTAGCTTCCTCAGGAAGAACAGCCTCTGCTGGGCCTTCATGGGGATACAGCTGGTGTTTAGAGACCATCAGAGAGAGTTGGTGATCTTGACACCCAGGAGCCTGAAGCTGCTGTCTGTCTCAACTAGAGATCCATTGATGATGACTAGGGATCTCCAATGCTCATGCAGTGTCCCTAACGCTAACATAACCCTATCCATCACGAATATCCCTTCCCCTCCATTCACTGAAACTTGACCCAAGAGATATACACTCACCTAAAGGATTATTAGGAACACCATACTAATATGGTGTTTGACCCCCTTTGCCTTCAGAACTGACTTAATTCTACGTGGCATTGATTCAACAAGGTGCTGAAAGCATTCTTTAGAAATGTTGTCCCATATTGATAGGATAGCATC
>JAABNY020000034.1:12649114-12660083 GCA_015164015.2 Brevimyrus niger
CTGTACCATTTATATTCAAGTATAACCCTGCTGTGACAGTCAGGCATTGCAGTGGCAGCAGGCCCGTCTTTTCAGACACTGTACCATTTATATTCAAGTATAACCCTGCTGTGACAGTCAGGCATTGCAGTGGCAGCAGGCCCGTCTTTTCAGACTCTGTACCATTTATATTCCTGTTGCTTCAGTCGCCTTTGGCTCTATCTCTTGGACATTTGGCTCAACTTCCTGTCCACACATCTGCAGATAACGCAGCTGATTAGGTCGCAGTGTGCGCCCTTCATTCATATAGATGCATGGCTTCTGTGTATCTTCTGGTTCAGTTACATTTTTTAATGCCCCCAACTGGCTCGATGGTTTAAAATTCCTGTTATATTGCTGATTCTGCCTGATCTGACATCATTTCCTCTTGACATGAATGGTACATGTACCGGCCATAACTGCTTGCTGACACTTCGGAGGATACAGCCTCCTGTTGTACTGGTGAGGCATTCCTCTGGTGTGTTCCTGTACTCCTGAAGACTGAGGTAATGATCTTCCTTATTTGGATGTGCTTTGTCCTTAAGCACCTCAGCTGTGTTGATGGCTTTCTCAGCCAACCCATTGCATTGTGGGTATAGTGGAATATTTTATGTATGGCCATAAGTCCCATGTGCATGCAGAGTTATCAAAATCATGCATGGTCTATTGTTATTTTTGGTATTTTAAACATAACCTCGACCTCCCAGAGTTCCCATGTGTAATGTAAACCACACTGAAAATAAAATGAAATACTTCTTTCCCTCTGTGAAAAGCAGAACATGGAAAGGCTAATTTTAGAGCCGCATACTGGCTATATAGTGAATTTGGCCTGATATATGTCTAACCCAAACCATTTGATCATCCTCTGTTACTAAGCTAGAAAATACTGCAGTACTGATTGCTGGAAATTAGATCAAAGAAATCTGGCATTACACATTAAATATATAGATAACTACAGCAGCCTCAGTCCCTTGGTATCAATATTATCCTTTCTGGTGTTACAGAAAGGAGTCACACAGCACGTTTATATACATTCAAAAATAAATATTTTTATTCATTATTTTAATATTAATAATAAACGATTAATACATGTAATTATAATAATATTGTTGTGTCAAACGGAGACAGAACGGAGAAAAAGGCGCAGACGTAGGGTATCGGGGGGGATTGGGGTTTAATTAGGGGTAAGGCAGGAAAAACGCAGACGGACAATACAATCACCGGACTCATGGACTGGGGAAAAAAACTAAATGAACTAAATCCAGAGGACTAATGACAAGACCCAGAAACAGCTGATCACACAGGGATTCCACACGGGGTTAAGGAGGGGGCGTGGCACGGGGAAGCAGCCGACAATCAGGCCAGGACACTATACACATTGGATACATTTATTTTCTTACTTTACAAATGATAAATATGCTTGGATGTGTTTAGTACAGTATATGCTGTTCTTCTTTTATCCTGTTCACTTTGTGTTTAAATGCTAAAAAAAAAAAAACATATTTAGGTGTCATTTTTTGGGGCCAGGAACCAATTAATTGGTTTTCTAATTATTTTGTAAGGGGAAAATTCCATCACAACTGGAACTTTTTTAGGATTCGATCCGAAGCTCTGAACAGATTAAATTACAATGTACCACTGTGTATTGAAGCAATGGTCTAAAAATGGGATATGCGTATGAAAGTTAATATTTAAGTGACAGATTCATTCCATAAAAGAAAATGCTGGAGAACACACTGTACCTCCAGACCTACTCAGTTTCCTGTCATCTGCCTGTTCTACCAGAGCTGTGGTATCTCTTATACATCAGCATAGCTCATTTAAGCTCCTTTGTAGTCCATCTAACATTGAAAATCTAGACTTTACCACCTCATCCTCTCCTCTGGCTTTAGCTGCTGACAATACAATCAAATCCTCGTTACTTTAATATACATTACAGTGGTTCTCCATTGAAGACACTGAACTGCTGCAGCTGGTTTGTCAACATCTTCACCAGATTCTGCTCGCAAAAGTATTTATTTTCCATCTGTGTGCTAAGTTAAAGACGCACTAAAAAGATATGAAACTTATACACACACAATGGCATTATTGTGCCATCTGGATCTGGAGATTTGTATTTGAATCAGTAGAAATGATTTAACTGATTAATATCGAAACCACTTACTCTGCCTGAGATTCAGGAGTGTATCTGATACCTAAACAGGAATCAAGGGATCTGACTAATTAAAATACAAGGAAGATTCAGAAATTTCCCGTGTCATTTTTCATGTTTTTATATTTCTCTACAACACCAAAATACCAATTAGAAGCTTACCAATAGAGACTAGCTATTGACAGTGACAAATTCAGCCAGTAGCTTTTCTAGGTGGCTATTAAAGTCGTGGATTTAAATCTCAGCAGAGTCCCTCATACTGTATGCATAAGCAAAGCATCCTAACTGATATATATATAAAACTGTAAAATCCAAAAAAAAAAAATTCAATCAAAGCTTCAGCTATTAGCACTCAATGTTGCTGTTAAATAACGAAAAGAAAACTGGGCACATATCATTTTTCTGGCTTCGGACAGTCAGATGTTTCTCACACTATTCATGTCCTTCTCCGGGCAACTGCTGTCCCATTTCTGCTCGACTGCAAACCAGCCACACCCCTGTTTCCAGCTCCTGTACTTAACTTTAAGCTCTGGATAATGCTGGTTGGTGCTTCTTATATTAAATGCCCAGGTAACAGTTACCGATTACATTCTAATCCGTTTCTGTGTAAAGACGTATTTCTTTTGCTTTTCACACGATGTACCTTAATATAGCATACGGGCTTCTGGAAAGGGGTATTAAAGTAGATCCTCAAATGGGAGGTTAAGCATCTGTTGTGACACTTGTGAGTATCATGTGTAACCAATCACTCTTCTTGGATGGGAGCGGCGGATATATGTAGGGGTAGGAGGAAGGAGGCCAGTCACTGGACAGTAACCCTAGACGTCAAACACACCATGACTGCAAATTGATTTTTTCTATTCCTCAGCTGGGCCTTGAACCATAACACTGCCTAGAATTCCTTTACCCACAATAGTTGGCACTAGCGGAAGAGGCAAAATTTCACTGAGGGGTGCACTCCCCCTACCATGTGACCCCTCCTCCCCACCCCTGATCATGACTAAGAATCTTCATCCAGTGTGTGGATCACTCCTTCAAATCCCCATGAACCTAGAGAAGTGAGCCACATTGTTTTAGATGGTGTGCTGCTTGCTAAATGTTATGTTCCCTCTGCATTTGTAGCGGTACAGTAAGCTGATTGTGGTTAAAAAGAAAAGAAAAGTTACATTGATTCCAAATGTTATCTGAGAGCTTTCTTGTATGCACAGTCAGAATCAGAATCCTTTTATTCCCCATGTACATGGGATTTGTTTTGGTGGGGGCACAAGAATACAATTAAAAGAAAACAAAAATAAAATTAACAAATACACAGATTCATAAAAGGCTGGATGGTCCATTGTAGCACTTTTTATAAAAATGTTTTTAAAATAAGACAATATATTTCAACATAAATTGCTTTAAAAGGATGTTCAGGTTAATAATCTTATGCTGACGTAGACAAAACCTCTGTTGAAATGTGGAATATGGAAATAAAGTTTCATTAATGTTGCAGTGAGAAAGTTCCAGGCCAACTTTGAGCAGACCATTATATAATGACCAAGGTTCTGGGAATGGTCCCTGAAAGCTGGGTAGGCATATAAATAAGGATTAAAAGGGTTAGATGTGTGGGGGGTGTGAACTATGAAGCACAGTGGGCGAAGTGTGGAAAGGTCCCATCCCATGGGACTCTGTTTAGAGGAGCAATAGCCTGGAGGAAGAAGCTGTTCATCCATGTTCTCAGGCTCTGACTCTCAGAAGCGAGATTCCGGAAGAGGGGATGACCAAGGTGAAAGGGCACACAGTATTTTTTTAGCCCTGTTCCGCCTACTTGAGTACAGGACTGCAAATGGAGGGAGTTGGCAGTCATTCATCATCTATGCACATCATACAGTTCACACAATTCAGGGCAGACTCTAGCTACAAGTAGAATTGTTGCCTAGGACCCCTGCCTCACCTGCTTTATGGAAGAAGTGAAATGATCATCACTTTTCTTGGTAGGGGAGCATCCCAAGTAAAGCCTTTGCACAGTTCTTAATGCTGGGAAATAATTCATAAAATCCATTATTGTAACGTATCCAGGCCAGATACATCAGACTTCCAAAGACTGCACTCTGTATGCATACGATGTCCGATCAGAGCTCTATCTCTTCAATACACACTTGACCTAAAATTGAACTTTTTAGGGCTGGAGGGAAACACATGTAAGAGTTGAGAAGAATGGATGTAAAAAAAAAGTAAAACAAAAGGAGATTTGTGAAGTCTAATAAAAGTTGTGATTGTTATATATGTTTCCTAAGTAGGTTTGGAGGACATGTTGGAAGCAGTTTGATGTTCTGAGCAGCTGCCTGTGAAGCCTATAAACCCAGCCTTGATTGTGCCCTGTCTACAATCCAGTTCCTAAAAAGCAACAACATGACAATGTCATGCACTGAGAAAGTTTAAAGAAACCCAAATTATTTACCATTTGCAATGTTTAACACGACTGTGTCTATTTTTACTCAGGCTCAGTCATTTCTTGTATTCTTAATCTGTCAGGACAGGAGCTTGTCATGTGTCACCTACAGTAGCCATGGATATTGTCCGGGTGCAAGCACAATATCAGAATCCAGGGACTGCTGTTGCAGGGTGTGCAAGACAAAGTTCTTCATTAGCTGCGCAAACACAGTCAGGCGGGGAGAAGTGAGTGCAGGATCTCTGCCAGAAGAGAAAAAAGAAAGAGTAAAACAGGACTGAAGTAGGTGTGGTGCCAGGGGTGGCAGCCATAGGGGCCTGAGTGTACGGATGACGGCGTCCAGGGGGAGGGGGTCGTGGGCTTGGCGCCCACGGGAGGAAGTGGGGTGTGTGGAGTCGCCATCCTTGCTGCAGCCACCTCATAGACTTTCTGATCAGGGGAAGAGCGATTGACAGGTTTGGCTTGGACTCACTTGCTTCCTCTCCCCCCCCTGCCTATTCCCCCTCCTTGCGGTTTAAATGTCCTTGGCAATGAAAACGGGGGCAGGGAATCATAGCCAGCCGATTGCTCTCCATGCAGCCGGCACATCTGGCTGCAGTGGTTAGTGGGGCAGTAGTTCTGGGAGGTGCCGGTGGATGAGTACTGATATGTTGCAGTCAGTAGGGCCTTACCCAGAATCAGTCTGCTCATGACACTGGCCTGGTCTAACACAGTGATTACAACTGAATCTCAACATGAGCTTCTTCTGAAATGTAATTGAGCTCAGAACATTCAGCAGATTTATCCCAGATACAATTTAAGGGTACATTTAAACGCTCCAATCGTAAACACAATCAACTAAACAGGTATACACTCAGGGGTGAACTGAATACCTACAACACGTAGAGAGGGTCAAAAGTGTTGAAGGTAAAGGGGCACACCAAATACAGCCTTCCAGGAATGGAAGGGCTGCAGTATGTCATACCCGTTTCAGTTCTTCGTGTAATATCAACCACAAAGCAGACAGAACACCTCCAAAGTTATAAATGCCTATCTAATAATTTGTATGAATGCTCTCCTAAAACACATAAAGTGACGCTATCTCACATGGCTGTGGAAGCGCAAGTTCCTTCACTGGCACATAAGCAGCAGGCTGGGAACGTTTGTTATAAACTACTGATAGGAATTAAGAGCAAGGATTTTAAAACATTTTTTCTATATTTTGTTTTTTACATTTTTATAGGTGTTTCTCTCAAAGTGTAGTGGTGCTTTTCTGTGATAAAATCAAATGTGTTTCTGCACCCACTCTGTGTTCACAATAGAAATAGAAATCCAGAAGCTTCTGTTAACTATTATGGAAAGATCTTAAAACTCTGGGACTCTTTAAAGTTCTGTAACTTGTCCATTCTCCACTGGTTCATGCTATGCATTTTGGTGAAGATGGTACTGGAATCCATATCTAGCTGAAAAAAACTGAACCATTTAATTAATGTGGACCAGCCGTCCAATTAAAGAAAGGAAAACAATGATGGAAGAAACAAGATCCTAAACCCACAATGTGTGGGGTTCCTGTCTGCTGCCAGTCTAACCTCTTGACCAGCTCTATGTTATCAGTTGCAGCCATTTGTTTCTATAAGCAGACTCTCTGCGTTAACAAGCAGATGTATCTAATAAACTGGCCACTGAGTGTAGTGTAGAATGAATTATTGCCTTTTTAATACAAATGAAATAGAGTAGCTATTCACACAATACATATGTTCTGTAATCATATTTAATGCACCACTCAGGCCTACCTTGGCAAATCCGTATGATGGCAGTAAATATATTTTTCTGTGGTGTACGTTACCTAATGTCTTGCTACAGACTGTAAATGTCTCCTGATAAGACTCAGAGGGTTTCTGAAAGCTAATGCAAACATGTAATGTGTTGCTCAAATACTGTGCCCTATATTCACGTCATCACAATATCTAGTGCAAAGGACAAATCTGGTAATCTGGGCTTGGATAATATGGCAACACACGTCACAATGTGCAGAGAGGAACCCGATGTTAAACACAGCGCTGAGAAGTTCCAGAGCAGCAGGAGTGGGATATGTTTACAAGTTATCTGGAGTGGCTCAGCTCCTATGAGGGATCAGGGCTGTCCTTGATGGTATTCACCAATGCAGTAACTCTCTTACAGACTTTTCTATAAGGAGTTTTAATACAAATCCTAAATCAATAACACTCATAACATGATAATTCATATGTTAATTAGTTAAAATTTGGTGTTTCGAAATTTCCCTCACTGTAAGTATGTATGGGCGAGTGTGTGCCCTGCTATAAACGGTTATCATATCTGAGGTGTATTCTGCCCCTGCGTTTCCTGAGATACACAGCAGGCCATGCACTCAGGATCCGCTGATGTAAAATACGTGGCTGGACCACCTAATCCAAACATGTGAAATTCTGTCAGATACGAGAGCTGAGTTTTTTGATTCAGCCAGTAGCTGTTTTAGGTGGCTGCTGTACTGGTGTTTGTTGCTTTTGTCCACCTACTGAGAGCACTCTAATGTTGCCTGTTTCATAGTAGATTCATATATTTCCCCACCTACTCCAACAAACACGATAAAAATTTATTTACACACTTGTCTTTTAGTGGTTTTAGTTACATGCTAATGCAGAGAAACCACTTCTTGTAAAAAAAAAACTATAGAATCCTTTTTCTTCCTAATATAATCTTTCTTTTAAAGTGAGTAATTCATAGTTAGATTTAGAATTTAGGATTAGATTTGTCTGAGACTGCTGCTGATGGATGGATGGATTAGATTTGTAGGTCAAATCTTTCAACCCTATATCCATTTTTGAATGTTTTAATATCTCTTTTAAGCTTATTATATGGTATTTACAGGTGTTTAGCCACATAGGCTGTATGTTTTGTTTTGACATTCTGGGCAACTCAGATATGTCATAATTTGATGTGTAAATGCTGTCTTGAAATAATCTTTTTTTATGAGAATAAAAACTAATTGCACCTATTGAAATTTAGTCTATTTCAACTGGTTTGATGGAGCTCGGCATTAAACATACATATGAGAAATACATATTTGTGAATAAATATTACGAAAATATCAAGAAACTGTATTCCTAATAAATAGAATGCTGTATAGGTATAGGGCCAATCCAACTTCAAAAAGAGAAACTGTCCAGGTTTGTCATCTTCTAAAATGTAGTCTATCAATGCTCTTGCTAAGCAACAACAGCCTGAAACAGGCATTAGAAGAATTTCTCTGGTTACACTGAGATGGGATAATCTGCATGATTTTCACAATGAATGTATTGTGTCCTACTGTGCCCACAGAAATTGTCCTTTTGTGTCACCATAAGACTGTTTCCTGCTATAGTACAGAAACAAAACCCAGTAGAAACGATAGTATATGTAGAGTTGTCTGTTCAAAATGTGCCTTTACAAAATAGCAACTTTATACATTGCCACTATTTAAATCAGTCTGGAGTTGATTTACTTCCTTAGTGAACAGGAGAAAAAGGGCCTTCCTTATTTTACTTAAAGAAAAATTGAAAAATTTGAAAAACATGTTTGGGACTGTGTAACTGTTAGGATCCGTGTCGGGTGAGTAAGCAGTAAGCGGGGGAATTAGGAATCGAGCCGACTGAGATCTAGAATATGGAGTTTTTAATATAAGCACGAAATACACAGACCACATGGTACAAATGCCAATGACAGACCTTGGGAAACCGACTTGAATGCAGACTAAATACAGGATGTGACCTCAGAATAAACACAAGACAGCTGATACAATGGGAATTGACACAGGGTTAACGAGGAGGGCGTGGCACACAGGAGGGCTGGATGCGCAGGTCATGACAGTAACAGTGAACAGAACTGTGAAACATGCAGCACACAGTGATAACGATACAATACATTTCGGTTTGTCAATTACAACAAAACGAAGGAAGAAAGTTTGCCATACAAAGATTATGCTTGTTCAAAAAAAGCCTGTGGAGGTTCTTCATTTTGAAACACATTTTGTTTTAGTTGTGTGCCAGAGATGAATAGTTACATTATGCGGTATTATAACAACTCTTTATTTGTTTAGTATAATAAGAACATAAGAAATTTACAAACGAGCGGAGGAGAACTTAATAGCTCAGAGTTGTTAATATCTTCTCTCTCTCTGATTTAAAGGAATCCAGGGATTTAGCTTCCGCTACACTAGCAGGAAGACTATTCCATACTCTAACTACACGCTGTGTAAAAAAGTGCTTCCTCAAATTTGTTTTAAAATGTTCTCCTGCTAATTTCCACTTATGGCCACGAGTTCTAGGACTGAGACTAATAGGATATGTTCCAAACATAGGGCATAAGGCAAACATTATTGTATTTTAAGAAACTCAAACAGTGACACACAAGTGTGCCATGGAAACAAACATCATGTCATCAGACTGCTGGAGAGAACTGAACAACCCAGAGAGAAGACAGAGGAACCAGGGAAAGAATCCAGACATGAACACATGGGCCCAGATACAAGAGTCACAATGCTGGCTGTATGTTATAGGTACTTTACCCATTTGATTGATCACTTTCTCTGTCAGCTACTGTATACAGAATGCATCACCATTTATTTAAATGTCATCTATTTCTGATTTAATCCTCTGTCTATGCAAACATTTGTGAATATTAGCCATGTCCTGTTTGACTGACATTCAATGACATTTTCATGCAACACTGTAACCTTTATACACTGTAACAATATACATCTCATCACTAGAGATGTAGTAGCATTACAGACAAAATGCTTTTTGAAAATACATTTTGCCTTGAACACCTGCAATCATTTCCGATTTATTTGCAAGTCAGTGCCTGAGTTTAAGATGTTAACCTGCGTTGCAATAATGGTAAATAGCTTGGGTTCTGTATATGGAAATACAGCATATTCATGACTTAAAATCTTTCAGAACGTAATATTTTCGGGAGAGGTCTTCGATGACACAATATGGAACACATTGAGCGGGGAGGACACAGCATTTAATTTTTTAATATAGGACAGGTGGCAAATCGTGTGGGTTTTGTCAAAGGCACCTCAATTAGGTATGCTGCCCATGGTGTGTAATGTGTATAATAAGCGATCTATAATCCAGAGATAATAGTAATTTCTGCTATTGCTCACCACCTCTATAGCTGTGAAATATTCATATTCTTACCATGTTATATTATATGGAGTGAGAGAGAAACGGGACAGCCGGTCCCAAGTGATCTGCTTCAGCGAGAGCTTTACTCAGTCAGGAGCAGCTGGGCTCAGGCCTTATGGAACAGATGTTCATGCTGTGTGAAAAAAATGTGCTGCTTTGGGTCATATCTCAAGCACAGGGTCAAGTTCTCCTGGAAATTGTCAGCAATAACCAGCGTGTTTACACTACAGGACTGAGTTCAATAACCAGCGTGTTTTTCAGGCAGTATGAGTACAGCAGTGGACCGATGACGTTCCATCCAATGTTAGAACCTGCAGTGAGATTCACATCTTTTCAATCTAGACCATCACAAATGATTCACACAGATACCTTATACATACTTACTGTTTACAGAGCTGTCTTAGCCAACGCTGAAAACTATGTTGCAGCTGCATGAGGAGTAGATCCACCAGGTCCCAAAATCCACCAGGTTTATGAATGATAGGAGAAAATGTAGGCATTTCACCGAATACACAGGGTTAGCCAAAAGTAGGTATACAGTTTTTATTTTGCAAAGTACATTTTCTATTTTATTTCGCAACTTACTTATAAAGTATGTATAGGTTTTATTTTAGGGGTTTGAAATGTCCTCCCTCAATGTTGATACATTCCTGAAGCCTGTCCCCGACACTCACACACTTTACATTCCTGGAGCCTGTCCCCGACACTCACACACTTTACATTCCTGGAGCCTGTCCCCGACACTCACACACTTTACATTCCTGGAGCCTGTCCCCGACACTCACACACTTTAGCTACCCTAACAGCACCTTTCCACTGCGTTGGATCGGGCTGCATAGCAGCATTAGCTACCCACCACGTTCACTCGACCTAACACCCACGTGTTGTTTTTGGGGGCATAGTAGAGATGATCTTGAGAGGAAGGCCCATGCAGAGGATGAATTTAAAAAGTTCATCTTGCAAGCATTTGTGGACATTGATATTAAATGGGACTTGTGTGCTAAAATGAGTCATAATGTCAGGAACAGACATCAGAAATGTACAGTGTTACCTTGGTTTGCGAGCATAATTCGTTCCGGAAACATGCTTGTAATCCAAAGCACTCATATATCAAAGTAAATTTCCCATCCATCCATCCATCCATCCATCCATCCATCCATCCATCCATCCATCCATCCATCCATCCATCCATCCATTTTC
>JAABNY020000034.1:12678155-12692154 GCA_015164015.2 Brevimyrus niger
A
Organism: Brevimyrus niger; assembly: GCA_015164015.2. Taxonomy (NCBI): domain Eukaryota; kingdom Metazoa; phylum Chordata; class Actinopteri; order Osteoglossiformes; family Mormyridae; genus Brevimyrus; species Brevimyrus niger. Next base: position 12,678,157 of record JAABNY020000034.1, read on the forward strand.
TATATACACTTTTTTTATTGTGATCTTTTCTTCAGGGTATCCCTGGCACACCAGGAATGAAGGTAAGGAAGAAAATGGGGTGGAATTGTGTTATATTCATTCTCTGCTAATATTTCTCTGCAGCTTATATTCAGCATGATTCTACAAAGTGAATTTGAATGTAAATACGGTTTTCTGTGTTGGATCTTATGTGTCTTATGATAATCTTAAAGGGTGAAGCTGGTGGGATCATTAGAGGGATTATCCCAGAAAAAGGAGAGAAAGGATTTGCTGGGCTACAAGGTCAGCCGGTATGTATATTTTACCAGAAACTCAATTCTGTCAATTGGTCATAATCATAATTAACATGAATAAGTCCAAAAGCAACAAAAATTAAGTACTTTTGACCCTTAGGTTCATAAATTTTAAACTAAAAGTCTACTTACTGAGGTTTATATGGATAAATGTATATTATTGCTAAACTGGAAGCATGTTTTATAACAGCTGTCAGTCTTAGGCCAGAACAAAAAACAAATTTATCAAGTAATCGAGGTTCGGAAGAATTGGGAGCAGCCATGGTTTCGGTACAGTGTAATCTGGGCCGTTATGGTCCAGCACACTCTAGATACATTCTGCTTATTTCAACAGGGACAACCAGGTTTTCCTGGAAGCCCAGGACCAATTGGACCACCAGGACCACAGGGATCTGAAGTAAGCAGAACCATTATATTTAGTTTTTGTTTTGCAAATTTGATAAAGTATTACATATGGTCTGCTTTTAGACGTGATCTGCTAATGCCCTTGAGCGCAGCAGTACCCAAGAGTAATTCCTAGACCATGACATTTTTAATGACAGTAGAGGGTTTACTCATATTGAGTAAATTTGGATGAATCCTGAGTAAGCTCAGTAAACATGCCTTTGCAGGGACTTCCAGGGACTCCAGGCCTCACAGGAGAGATGGTAAGCAAACGCATGTGGTTTTTTACTTCATGCCATGCTGTGTCATTGAGCATCTAACTCTCTTATTTTATTTTTCCTTATCGTAGGGTGACAAGCTGTCATTTTTAGGTGAAAAAGGAGAAAAGGTTGGTGAGCTATTTACTGTAGTTCCACGAGGTTTGATTTCCCAGGTCTTTCAGTTCATAGTCTTTGTTTTGTAGGGGCTGCGAGGACCCAGGGGGGAGCCAGGACCCCCCGCACACATCTATCATGTGCAGGGTTCTCATACTGAGTATATACTAGGACCCAAGGTACTGGCATGGAATAATTCAATTGTAATAATAATTATGTCATACTAAGGATGATAATCATTTGTCTTAAAAGATGTGTTTCAGTATGGATTGATGTATACATTTTTATAGGGAGATAAAGGTGATGTTGGTGACAAAGGAGAGAAAGTAAGTTCTGACATAACCCTCAATTGTTCTCCAAGCAGCCAGTTAAAAATACAATACTTTCTTTAGGTGACAAATGCAATGACTGTTAGTGTACATACAGACTGCCCCCGACTTATGACTGGGTTACATAAGAAATTTACAAACAAGAGGAGGCCATTCAGCCCTGGGATAATTGCACTTACTTTTAGTTGAGAATGAGAGAATGAGACTGGGAGATGTGTGTGAGGCTGGGATGGTCACACTGTCATACAGTACAGTGCTTTCCCATGGAATCTATCACATGGTGCGCAATACACACCAGATAGTTTAGAGCTGCCAAGCATATGGCTATATGCGTTTACTTAATTTTTAAAAAGAAAAACTGCAGTCATATGTGTGAGTCATCAAGTAGCATTGGTTATAAGTCTGTACAAATATATTTTTACTATTCATTAGCTTGAATTCTACTATAAAATTTTGATAATGCATTGTTCATGTTACACATTTTACATAATGTTTTGGCACATACAGTAATGCTGTAATGTTTGCATTTCTCTGCAGGGAAGATGTCCAAGTGAAAGCAAGGGTGAACCTGGCTCTCCAGGACCGAGAGTGAGTGATGCTTATCTGCAGAGCCTTTTAATATGTTTTAATGTTAGGCTATATGTGATGTATGTAATAATGCAATCAACATCTCCTTTCTGGTTTTCTGTCATAAATTTATCCAGATGCTTGGCAGAAACATAACAAATGCAGAAAATACAGTTTCTTTTTTCTTTCAGGGTAAACCAGGGAAGGATGGAGAGGATGGTGCAAAAGTAAGAGTCAATCATTTAACATTATAACACCTAGAACTAAAAGATGCAGAAATACACCGAGGATTTTAATAAATAAATTGAGCTTTGCTTCACATTAAAATGGTGAAATGTCCAGACAGTAAAATGTATTTGGCTCTTTCTAATAGGGATTGAAAGGCTTGCCTGGACTAGCTGGAATTGATGGATTGCCGGTAACTTTCATGTTCTCTTACTCACATCAGTCATATCAAAATTACACACCAAAGTAATTTAGAAATGTTGTTACCATGTCGATGTTAAAATCTATATGACTAGATGAAATGCACTGTTTTTGTATTTCAGGCCCAGAAAGTAAAAATCCAAACCAGGATTTTATTTCAACCAACCAGCTGAGTATAAAGAGTCACAGTCACAGAGACCTCAACTGGTTGGTTGAAACAAAATCCTGGTTTGGATTTTTACTTTCTAGACCTGAAATGTCCACCTGTGGTATCCACCCTGTTAACTAAACAACTGTCTTACACAAAAAGAGATTTTAGGGTTGATACCATTGGTGGTAAATTGCTCTCTGTCCAGTGGAGAGAAGCAGGTACCCAGGGGCCTCTCTACTTGTCTCTTGACAGTGAGAGAAACCAAAATAGCAGAAAAACACATGCGGGAAAACCTGCTCCACATGGGGAAAACCTGCTCCACACACACAGAGCCGGGTCGGGTTTTAAAACCACAATCCACTTTAGGTATTAATATCTTTAATTCTTCTTACAGGGTGAAAAGGGTGACAGGGGACCCCCTGGATATGTGAGTAAATCACGCTGCTTATGTAGGACTTTCACGTCTTGCTGTTCAAAAGGAGAAGATATTTAAATTTTGGTGAATGAAAATGCATGTTTAATATAGAAATGATTTTGATGCACATTTGACTGATGTGGGGCTAAACCTGATTGAAACAGATTGATAGAGAACCTGGCCCTCCAGGCAGCCCTGGGTCCCCAGGTTTAAAAGGAGAACGAGGTATGTACACTTTGGAAAGCTTTTGTAACCCATGGTGTACCAAAGCAGTGCATTATATTTCCATTTTTACATTTACACTTTTTGCATTTCCATGGGTTTTTCAGGTGTCTAATAGGCTCATTTAAAAAATGTATTTTCTCAATAATCTCCTATTGTCTGTTTTTTCCTGACAGGTGTCCCTGGACTTTTGGGAGATCCTGGCCCTCCAGGTAACTCAATCCATATAAATAGCAGTCATTGTATCTCAAAACAGGCCCACAAAAAGACATGGCTGGGCACCTTAAAAACTCTACCTAATAGTGCTCCCTTCTCCAAACCAAACTTATCATTATCCGTGCTCAAATACTCATGTCCCCCCACCATAGTGCCTGGGTCCCTGAAAATTTTCCCCCTTCTTTCTTCCTTATGTGAGGTCCTGTTTCTATATTTCAATCGCTTCATCTGTCAATGTCTGTTTCTTCTTGTTTTTGTTAACATTAATTCAATGAATCTTATGTCTTGGGATCAAGTATCATTTTGTGGAAAAAAATTCTGTTGGCCTTTTACAGGGGTAATTATTGAGGGTCCACCCGGCACTGAAGGGCTCCCGGGAGAGTCCGGTGAGAAGGGGGACGAGGGTCCCGCTGGGGAATCACTGCCAGGACCAAGCGGTAAAGAAGGGCCATCAGGACCACCTGGGCCACGTGGACCTGCAGGTAAAGGTTGTCAACACACACCGTATGACCCAGGTAAAGGTTGTCAACACACACCGTATGACCCAGGTAAAGGTTGTCAACACACACCTTATGACCCAGGTAAAGGTTGTCAACACACACCGTATGACCCAGGTTGGACATTGATGTGCAGTAATATGTCTTCATTGTGAGTTCAGATAATGGTTAGCAAAAGTATTAGTTTCGATATATGTTTTGATCCCCATGAGGGTAACTGCAGCAACAATTTATTCCCTGGGTAAATAGATTGTTTGAAACAACATAGGATGGATCAAAAGTAAAACATATAATAGGTAATCCATATGTCTAACCATTACACCACCTGCTACTCATGTGGAATCTTTGATACCCAAAGTTAGTTAGAAACATTGCTCTGAACAGCAGACTCTGCAGCAGTCTGACTTTTTATTAACTGGACACTTACCTTCCATAATGTGTATCTCTGTTGGTGCCATAGGTGATGAAGACTGCAATATTGACATAGGAGCCGTAGGAGATCAAGGACCTCCTGGCCTGTCTGGGGAAGTGGGACAGAAAGGTAGATCTCACCATTTGAGGTTTGATATCTTATCATTATAAGACCAGCAATGTTATTTTGCTGTCTATTCCTGCGTTGTTCTGCACAGGTGATAAAGGAGACACCTGTGTGCAGTGTGCAGATTCTGGGAGTCCTGGACCCCCAGGCCCTCAGGGACCAACCGGAGAGCAGGGTAAAGTGAACAAACAGAAGTTTAGAAGAAAAATATTGAAACATAATTTGCGGAAATGTAGTGACTTTCCTATTTAGAATGGGTGATTTTGTGACCGTTATTGGGCTCAGGTTATTGATTTGTACTTAAGAATGTCATAAGAGTGCAATAAAAGTTATGGATAGGACTATTCTACATAGTGGATGTGGATGACATTAATCAGGTTTATATGATATATAGGTATCTGGTCATACTTGATATGCCAAAGATATACAGGGGATGTTTTTCCATGTTGCAAATGTGCTGCTAATATCAATTACAGGTGCTCCTGGGCTTGAGGGAAGTAAAGGACCAAAAGGTGAACCCGGACCTGTTGGCCCTCGTGGGAATCCGGTGAGTTACAATTACGGATCTTCTTCCACCTTTCCTTTCTGGAAATTTGGGAATGCAGCCATTGTCAGTTTGATTGTGTGCACCTGCACAGGGTACGGATGGCTCTCCAGGACTGATAGGTGCTCCAGGGGCACATGGTGAACCAGGAGATATCTTCGTAGCACCAGGGCTAAAGGGAGAGAAGGGAGCCGCAGGGGCTGATGGCACCAGAGGACTGCCAGGTCCAGATGGAATCCCTGGACCAGACGGCTTTCCTGGCATTCCTGGAACCAAAGGAGACTCAGTCAGTATCACATGAGCTCATTGTTATAACAGCACTATGTAGACTATGTAGACTGCAGCAATATCAACTACTCTGCTAGCAGTAGTTGTTCAATCAATGGTTCAGTCATTCTTCATTTCGCTTGATTTGTTTTTATATGTTTCAGCCAATTGTGGGTATTAAGGGAGATCGAGGTTTAGATGGAGATGCTGGTGCAATTGGACTTCCAGGAGAAAGGGGTCCTCCCGGTTTTCCTGGCTTTGGACATACTGGGGAGCCTGGTGAGAAGGGCAGTCCAGGGCCGGCAGGCCGTAAAGGAGTAGCAGGTGCTCCAGGTAGGTAGCTTATAAAAGTTATGATATTGTTAGAATTAAATAAAGGTTTATCCAAGTCCATATTTAAGGGTCTGGAACAGTATATGGACATTTACACCTGTTTATGGAAATAATATGTTCCTCTAAACAGCAAATAATGTGGATGCAACTGAACACAAGAGGTACACTTACCTTTCAGCTCAGCATTAGAATGGCTAAACTACAAGATCAAAAGGATTTTGAATGTGTGATTGTTGGTGGTTGCAGCATAACTGAAACAGATACTCTCTTTCAATTTTCATCCACTACAGTGTGCAATGAAAAGTTTACAGATAATTGTGCGCTAAACAAAAACCCCCAGTCAATGGCATTTCGGTCGATAAAAATACCTCGTTGATGTGAGAGAATGGTCATGCTTGTTAAACACAGGGAAGGCCAGAGAGGCAAAAATAACAGTTTCATACAGTTTCAACAATTACAATTCAAGTGGTTTTGGAGGTAAAAGTGAATCCTACCAAGTAGTACCTACAAATAAGTAGACCTAGTAATGTGGCCCCGGAGTGTATGTATGTATTTTGAAGTTGATTATGGATTACAGAACATTTAAGATCCATGGAGCAACACCTGTTCTTCATTCTAGGACCTAAAGGTATACCTGGATATGGTGTCATTTCACTTGGAGCTCAGGGCCCACCTGGGCTGCCGGGGGAGGCAGGAATCCCTGGACTGCTTGGTGAGTTCTGATAGTCTTAAATATACCGTACAATAGCGTTTGCCAGTCTTTGGGTTAAGGTCCTTGGCCAAGAACCTAATGGTAAAATCACTCTATCGACCACAGAATTTGAATTGGCAACCTTCCAAGTGTCCTAACCCACAGAGTAACACACTGCCCCCCTTATAATAGGAGTATCTAAGAGGAACTGAATCTATGTATGAATCTATGTAATTTAATGGGTCTGGATGCTGTTCAGCCAAATGGCTATTTCAATATTACTTTAAATACTAGAACTTGTGGCCATAAGTGGAAATTAGCGGGACAAAACAAATTTGAGGAAGCACTTCTGTACACAGCATGTAGTTAGAGTATGGAATAGTCTTCCTGCTAGTGTAGTGGAAGTAAAAACCCTGGGTTCCTTTAAATCAGAGCTAGATAAGATTTTAACAACTCTGAGCTATTAGTTAACCCCCAAACGAGCTTGATGGGCCGAATGGCCTCCTCGTGTTTGTAAATTTTTTATGTTCTTATGTGTGAAACAGATGAACATAGCATCCAGTAGTGACAAGTAAGACCATTTCAATGGAAGCACAAATCAAAATAGTGAACTAGTGATGGGTCAGTATTGAACTCACTAGTAGGTATTTCCAAAAGAGACAAGACAATGTTTCTAGTTAAAAGTCTTTACTGTTAGTTAAATGAATCTTTGAAACATGACATTGTAAGGTGGCTGCAAATGGCCAAATGTCTTTATTAGTGATGCACTGATAAGGAAATGTCTGCTTGATACTGATAGCTAATTAGTTTGAAACCACTAATTAGTTTGAAAACTGCCACCAATTCCGATTGTTTGGGAGGTTCTGCTCACATAACTTTAAGGGGACACACCACACAGATAAATAAAAAAATATATAAATTACATTCCAAAAAAATTAAAAAATATTTGTTTTTTAATAAGAAAACACCAACTCTGGCATTAAACAATAGTCCCAGAGCATTATATTTTATAACTGTATACATCTTATGTATTTATATCGCCTATACCAGAGAAGGGCTGATCAAGTGTGATAAACTCCATAATTTTCCAAGTAATATCTTTTGATTTCACACTGTCTGCAATTAATTTTCTTTTCTTATCAACCGCTTGTGTTACTGACAAACCAGCATTATTCAGCAGCTCTGCAGCCATCTTTATTGGGACAGATTTGTTTTTCAGAAAAATGCATTTCTAACTACTTTAAAATAATTGCAGCAGTCATTTTTATGTCTGTTTAGTATGTGGGTGTGCAAAGCAATATGGGCAACATTTAACCATCGGACAATTATTGCTGTATCAGCTGATACTGATCGTTTTCTGACACAATCAGTACATATCCGATCTTTATTTTTATTTTTTCTTTGTTGAGATCATATAAAGTTATTAAAAAGAAATTAGTGATTTAGTTGAAATCATGCATTAATCTTAAAAGATGGATAGTAAGAATTTTCTTTGTAGGTCGCGAAGAATTCTGCAGACTGGATGTAGTTAGGAAACTTGTTCTAACATGGCGGAGCCATACATGAGGAACTACTAGTGCAAGACTTATTTCACAGGATAGAGGAATCACCATGCGTCATTCTATTGTTCACTGTAGAGGGCACGATGGGTCCTGATGTGAGACTTAATAACAACACTGAAAGGAATTTGCTAAGGGCTTGGCTTTGATGCAAGCACCTTTAGCAAGCCAAGCATGGGGGACAATGATGACTGAATATTACACACACTACTGTGTGTAGAATCACCTGCAGTTGTTTCTCAGCATATGCTGGGAGCATTTCAGTAAAAAGTTACAGTCATCGTGAGATGACAAGTCCTGGGACAATGAGCTGAGCTACATATTCTAATAGATAAGGTCTGATCTTTCTGATAAGCAGAATAAATCTATTTGATTTTCAATGAGGTTGGCAAAAATTATTGTGACATTTCTGTTACATATTTACTAGGTATGCAAGGACATCAGGGTGACCATGGACCTGAAGGTGTCCCGGGGCAGAAGGGTGAAGAAGGCCCACCTGGGACTGGGCTGCCTGGAATTCCTGGGCCTAAAGGTGCATAATCTCTGCATGGTATATACCCATTACCAGGGGAACTGGACACTTACTTTCTAGAAAGAAAAAAGTATAATGAAATATTTAATTTTCTTTGTTGTGTTTTGTATGGTCTGCCATCAATGTTTTTCATATTTCAGGATACTCAGGAATTCCAGGGGCTCCAGGTCTGCCAGGAGAGCCAGGACCAATGGGATCGGGCGGTTCTGCTGGGTTTCCTGGTGAACCAGGGCAAAAGGTATGACAGAGACAGCAAATTGATCCTAGATTCAAATAAATACACAAATGAAAGATGTGGCCTAGCTGCAGTGCCCTTTAGAATGATCAGCAGCCACGATAAAGACTTTTTATCAGCTTAAAGTAAAGTATATGAGGAATATCAGGTAAAACTATCTAACAAAATCTTTTACATTTAAAAATGTAGAACTACTTACATTTTTTGGCACCCAAAGCTTAAATTTTTGTGATTAAAATATAGTTGTAGTATATATCTAATCTAACTGGACTTTTTAAGCACATCAGTCTTTCGAATCTCCTAAGTGCTCATCCATGACTTCCTGTGTCACCGGAGTGTGAATATGGGGTTGACACACAGGCTATACTCCTTCACTTATCCACCAGCATGGAGAAGATATGGGGAAGACATTACAAAAATTCAATGAATGAAAATGCTGTTCTGCTAGATAAAGCAGCCAGTAGCTATAAGACAATTAAGTTTAAAACAACTTTGCTGTTTATGGTTGAGATGAGGCTACATATATAGAAGTGGGTTCAAGTGTTCTTGTAAATAAAGGTAATTTTATGGGAACTTGCCTTTGTTGCATGTGTATGCAGTATGTTTCAGTTTCTAATCTAATAATAAGATGTTTCACTGGGTTTCAGGGTGAACCAGGGCTGGGCCTGCCAGGGCCCAGGGGTCCGCAAGGGTCTCAGGGAGTCCTAGGATTTCCCGGAGAAAAAGGCAGTGTTGGGCATTCCGGAGATCCAGGACATTTAGGTCAAATAGGACCACCTGGACCTCAAGGGATTAAAGGTATGCTGCTGTTGGCACTGAATGAGCCCATGCAGCCTCAAATCCATCAGTGGTGGGGCTGAGCTGTTTATCAGTGTATTTTCAAATGAGATATTAGGACGAGACAATACCAGTGGTATCAATATACTTCAGTGATGTGTTCAAATTTGGACTGTGAGATTTAGGTCATGTTTTTGGTGCTAAAACTTCACCTTCTGTTTTGAGAACTATGTCATAAACCATGAAAATAATGGAGTGATAGAGAACTTATTTTTGTCCTAATTTTTAGATGTCTATTTGAAATTAATATTTTTTTCTAGATAATTTGTATAATTTGTATTGTATTATATTTGCAAACAGGGAAGGAAACATTGCAATTATGTATTGCTATTCTGCCTGAAAATACTGAGATAGGGTTTGTGGTTCATTTTGCCCAGCCCTAATCAGAGGGTTACCACTTAATTCTTTATATTAATGTTATAATTATCACCTATTTTTACAGTGTAGACAAGACTTTGGTATGATAACATTATAGTATCTGAAAGAATGTGAACATTATGGAGAAAAGATTACGGAATGAAATTCTCTGTTTAATCATATAAGAATGTTTTAAAACTTAAAAAAAAAAAAATCAATCAAAAATAAGAATTTTTAAGACTTATAAATAGACCATTTTTTGTTTTTTGTTGCCAGGTGACTCTGGTCCCGTTGGTCAGCACGGAATTGCAGGTCCACCAGGCCCCGCTGGGAGAGGTGACCCAGGGCCTGTTGGACCTACTGGCCCTCCTGGCTTACCTGGACCTCCTGGTTAGTTCACCTGCCATCCCAAAGACCCTTGCAGTGAGCCCAGAAACACTGGTCATCTGCAGAATAAAAACAAACAAACAAATGACCACAATTAAAATGGACCGTAATCATATTGTAACTTTTACACCGTTTACAGGCAGCACTGGCGAGAAGGGGGCGAAGGGGTATCCAGGTTTGCCTGGTTTAGACATGCCAGGGCCTCCAGGAGAGAAGGGCATTCCGGGTTTTCCAGGACTCCTGGGGGCTAAAGGACTTCCGGGCAAAGAAGGCTCTGTGGGAAGAGACGGCTTTCCTGGACCCCGAGGTTCAATCACACTCTGATTTCAGCATCAGCCACAATTAATGATGTGACATTGGATATCGCTCTGTCACACTCGCATTTATGGTCCAAAAATTGCATAGCTATTTATTTGTCTTTCCAAGGCCTCAAAGGAGAAATGGGATCAATGGGGCCCCCTGGTCAACCAGGGCACCTGGGTCTGCCGGGAGGTCCAGGAGTTCTAGGACTTCAAGGTAATGCAGCTGCCATGCTGAATACCAATCAGCCCTTCATCTCAAATGATCAAAGAATTATACTAATGCTGTCAAAGGACATTGTAGCTTGAATAATGGCATTCAACATGCAAATACTCCATGTAGTCATAGAACTGCATAAAGTCAGGGCAAATAAATGAATTTTACATAGGTCCATCTTGCAGACATTCATAATTATTATTATGTATATAATATAACATTTTTTCATGTTATTCAATAGGAAAAGCTGGAATTTAACCATACATTCTATATATTCTAGACAGCTACCTGATACGGAAATGACATATGTGTTTTGTGAGGCTTTAGATTGACGCTCTAGAGTGATGCTCTAGAGTGAAGCTTTGGAGTGACGCTCTAGATTGACGCTTTAGAGTGACGCTTTGGAGTGATGACTGTGTCTGTGGCCTCATCCAGGCATGTACAGCAAGAGCCATTCAGAGGCAGCAGAAACCCTTCATGACTTCAGAAATCTCTTCTGGTTAATTTGGATAGTAAAACAAGGCCCATAGCTTTGCGGAATTTCTTTGCTGCAAAAATAGAGGGTGGATAAGTCCTAGGGCCTGTTGTAGAAATTTCAGTCAGAGATTTGATTCTTATATAAAGAGAATATTTTATTTTATACTTGAACTAACAAACTATATTATTTTAGCTTTGCATACAATTTCTAATTCCAATCCCCCCCCCCCCCCCCCGTGGCACATACACATCAAGAAGTGCTGAGGCAGTGAGCATAGGTGAACAGGTTCTCCAGACAGCTATAGGGCCTTCAGTAGGAGACCAATTGCTGCATAATTCAGAGATAGTTTTGACTAGAACTTTGCTGAACATTATACCTCTAGTGTACTGTGTAATTGTGCCTGGGCCAATTGTTGAGACAAAGTGGCAACTCATTATCTTACTAGTCGAGGCTGGGAAGGATAGGGGTACAATGGAGGGTTTCATCTTGGCTAAGAGTATAAAGGAGGGTTTCATCTTGCTGCGCAAACAGGGTTATATATCAGCAGCATACTTCTAGAACCACGTAGTGTATGTGTGAGCAAAGATAACTCTAATAAAAGGAATTTATGGCTCAGATACCCTTAGCATTCAGCAATGGAATTACATCATAAAGAGTCTATGCATACATTAATTCCCATTCCTCAGTTTCTATTTGTGTTCTGTAGGCCCCTGAGTGACAGGGGCCCTAAAACATAAGGGGCCAAATATGATATGCTTTCATGTTAGCGGCCAAATATGGTATGGTTTCTTAGGATCCAAAATTTTTAGGGACACCCTAATCTGTGACATCCATCACGACTTTCTCATTCTGATAGGTGATCCTGGACCTTTCGGGCCAAGAGGGGAAATTGGTGAGATGGGACCCAAAGGAGAACGTGGAGAACGAGGTCTCCAGGGGCCTCCGGGGAACATAAGTGCGACAGACATTCATCAAGTCAAGGGCGTGAAGGGTGACCCAGGGGACCCAGGTATAATAGAAAACTTTGTGTAAATGAGTTTGGTGCTGTTATGAGATATAATCTCTGAACAAGTTCTGGCTATAAATCATACTGCATCTACTCTCGTGCAAAATTAATGCTTGATCAATACAACTGCATTCAGATTCTGATAATTCTGATGTTTAAAAAGAAGCTGCACATTTTTTTCTTAGGTAACCAAGGACATACAGGGTTGCAAGGAATCCCAGGTCAGCCTGGAAGTCCTGGGACGCCTGGAAAGGACGGAGAGCCGGGTTTGCCTGGGCATCCGGGTACGTAGGCAGTGACATATCCTTCAATATCAGATTACAATTAGCACTATATTCAGCATTTCTCATAGCACTGAGCACATTAAAAATATAATAATAATAATAATAATAATAATAATAAGAAGAAGAAGAAGAAGAATAATAACCCCTGTAATGGATTCACTACCTGTAGGAGGGGCCAAAGGGGTCGGGTTCAGTGTGAGTTGGGCAGCAGCCGAAGGCGGCGACCTTGACAATCCGATCCTCGGCTGCAGAAGCAGCTCTAGGGACATGGGTTAGGGTTAGGGTTAGGGTTTTGGAATGTCACCTTTCTGGTGGGGAAGGAGCCTAAGCTGGTGCGCGAGGCTGTGAAGTTCCGACTAGATATAGTCACGCTCACCTTGACGCACGGCTTGGGTTCTGGAAACCAGTCTCTTCGAACTCTGGAGTTGCTCATGGGGAGAGGCGCCGAGCAGGGGTTTGCATACTTATTGCTCCCTGGCTGGGCGCCTGTACATTGGGGTTTACTGCGGTGGACAAGAGGGTAGCCTCCCTTCGCTTATGCGCCAAACAGCAGTTCAGAATAGCCACCCTTTTTGGAGTCCTTGGAAGGGGAGTTGTAGAGCGTTCCTCCCAGGGACATTCTTGTTCTGCTGGGGGACTTCAATGCTCATGTGGGCAATGACAGTGGGACCTGGAGGGGCATGATTGGGAGGAACGCTCCCTCCCCCCCGATTTGAACCCGAGTGGTGTTTTGTTGCTGGACTTCTGAACTCATCACAGATTGTCCATAATGAACACCATATTCAAGCATAAGGGTGTCAACATGTGCACTTGACACCAGGACACCATAGGCCACAATTCGATGATTGACTTTGTGGTCGTGTCATCGGACTGCATCGGACCAGCTGCATGTCTTGGACACTCGGGTGAGGAGGGGGGCGGAGCTGTCCACCGAATCACCACCTGGTGGTGGGTTGGCTCTGCCGGTGGGGGAGGAAGCCGGTCAGACCGAGCAGACCCAAGCGTATAGTGTGAGTCTGCTGAGAACGTCTGTCAGAATCCCCATCAGAGGGAGTTTCAATCCATACCTCCGGCAGAATTTCGCCTATGTCCCAGGGGAGGTGGGGGACATCGAGTTCCATTGTGGAGGCGGCTGACCGGAGCTGTGGCTGTAAGGTGGTCGGTCTCCAAACCTGCTGCTGGACACTGGCGGTGAGGGATGCCATCAAGCTGAAGAAGGAGCCTCATCAGGCCTTTTTAGCCTGTGGGACTCTGGAAGCAGCTGATGAATACCGGCGGGCCAAGCGGAAGGCGGTTTCGGCGGTCGCTGTGGCAAAATCTCAGGTATGGAAGGAGTTTTGTGAGGCCAAGGAGAACGACTTCTGGACGGCTTCGAGGAGATTCTGGTCCACCATCGAGTGTCTCAGAGTGGGAAAGCGGTGCAGCATCAATAGGGTGCCCAGGCAAGATAGAGATAGGGTGAGGAGCTTGGTCATTCGGGAGAGGCTCAGAGTAGAGCCGCTGCTCCTCCGCATTGAGAGGAGTCAGATGAGGTGGCTCGGGCATCTGATTAGGATGCCT
>JAABNY020000034.1:12693858-12707795 GCA_015164015.2 Brevimyrus niger
TTAGTTATGGATAAAATGTTAATATAAAATGTTAAAATGTTGATAAAATGTTATTTCTAATAGTTTTTAAAAAATATCTGATTTCTTGGAAATCGTCTCGCGACCCCCCCTCAATGTCTCACGACCCCCCAGAGGGTCGCGACCCCTACTTTGGGAACCACTGGTCTGGCTTATGTTATTGTGATTCTTCAGGTACAACTGGTTCCCAAGGGGAGAAAGGAATTCCAGGAACACATGGGCATCCAGGAATGCCTGGAACACCCGGGGAGAGAGGACAAAAGGGTGACACGGGTCTGCCAGGAGTTGGGGTGCTGGGACCCCAAGGAGAAAAGGTAGGTTTTTTCATGCATTGTAGAATGTACACATTGAATAGATATTCTGTTTTTATTGGTCCTCTTACTTAAACTTTTTGATTGTCCTAATCCCCCCACCCTTTTGCCTTAAGATGAGAAATCATTTTGTTTTTCACATTAGCACTAGAGCACTTGCTAATAATCTCATGCTACTGTAAAAGTGGTATAATATAATGGAGTAAACATATATTCTCAGCAGCCTCTCTGATGAAAGAGCTCATCTGACCATCTTAATTGCTTAACAAGACATCATCATGCTTTATCAGCAGGTTTTCCACCAATTACAATAAATTTGTGGGATCTTAATCCATCTCCATCCAAAACATCTGTTGTGAACATGAGCATATGTGTGAGCTGTGCTGGACTGGCCTCCTGTCCAGATTTTACTCCAGTTTTATGCTCTGTGGTGGGGTTTCCCAGCCTGGTCCTCAGGGATCCCCAGACAGTCCATGCTTTTGCTGTGGTACAAGGTTTCTCGAGGGCTATCCTGATCTTGACCAGGATAACTGGTTAGAAAATGTATGGACATCTCATTTAGAGAATATGCATGTGAAAGTCAGACAAACATTCAAAATTCTATGTTTCTGCATCCAGGGGCATACGGGCGAAACTGGTCCATCTGGGGACCTGGGACACAAGGGCCAAAAAGGCAGCATTGGCTTACCAGGGATGCCTGGAACACCAGGACCCAAGGGAGATGTAGGGTTAGAGGGCATGCAAGGTGAACACTCAGATAAGAGAACATTTTAATTATCTGTGACTTGATGTGTGTGAATGATATACATTTGCATGAAAAATGATACGTTATCCCTGCTAAAAACATACAGTGAATTTCTTGATTTTTATGCAGGCAGTCCGGGAGAGCCAGGGGAGAAGGGAGTGATTGGATTACCGGGCTTACCTGGAGAGCCAGGATTACAGGGGCAGCCAGGTACCAATCTGCCTCTTTCTTAGTCACCACTATAGTATGGTGCAAAAGCCATTGTATGCCAGAGAAAGCACTGTTTAAAGCCTGAGCATTATCAAAAGACACAGTTTAACACAAGAATTTGTACAATTAAACAGTAATATAAAAGTATAAGTAAATCAATTTTTTTAAAAGTATAAAAGATAATAATAATGATAATAGTAATAATAATAATGATAAGGTAACAAGTTACTTCTGTTCCCCAAAAAGTGATCTAGCTTTGGATGCCTAGAATACCACAGGATTGGTTCCCAAACCTCTCCTCTATGGAGACAACGAAATCGGCGAATGAAAGCGCAGCAGTGATCTGTAGCCCCACCCACCGCCTCACTCCCATTAACATATATTTGCATGTAGTGAACTTGAAAATACATCCATCCATCCATTTTCCAAACCGCTTATCCTACTGGGTCGCGGGGGGTCCAGGGCCTAACCTGAAAGCAACGGGCACAAGGCAGGGACAACCCTGGACAGGGGGCCAGCCTATTACAGGGCACACTCACACCTACAGTCAATTTAGCAACTCCAATTAGCCTCAGCATGTCTTTGGACTGTGGGGGGAAACCGGAGTACCCAGAGGAAACCCCACGACAGCACAGGGAGAACATGCAAACTCCACACACATGTAACCCAGGCAAAGACTCGAACCCAGGTCCCAGAGGTGTAAGGCAGCAGTGCTAACCACTGCACCACCATGCTGCCTGAACTTGAAAATGAATAAGCAAATTGGAAAATAAAAAAGCAAATAGGAAAAAGACAAAAAGGGGTTTTCATTTTATTTTTTAATTTTTCACATCTGACTCATACACAAGTGGAACATTAAAATGCAAATGATGCTATTTCATTTTAATTTAAATTTTTGCAGGGTTTTTGCACACAGACTTTGGAAATTAAATGGCAAAGTGGAGATTGTATTTTCTTTTTATTATTTTCATTTTCAATTTATTTTTTGCAGAAAATACCTCCCCTACTCCTCAGGGGCACCCCAACCATTCAATGTCTCTGTCACATTTCACCGCTGACTCAGCTCATTAATTAACTGAAGTAGTTAATTAATTTAGTGAATAAGTATTGATTAGCCAAACAAGGTATGATGGTGGCCACATTCAACAGATACATGTATATATTGGTCATTAACTGCAAATACTGTGGTGACTTGGAGAGAGGTTTCGAAATGGCTAAGCTAACAGGCTTTGACAGACTTTGACGAACATAAAATCATGGTTTTTAAACCAGTGTAAACATAATTTTACTTGATCTAAGACTTTTGCACAGTAGCATGCTCATCTGTCACTGGACATAAGAATCCCATGACCTGAAACAGACATGTATTTAGTACCGTACTTCTGCTAACATACGGTTTGCTTATTTCTTTTCTATATGTCTAGTTAAATTTACTTGACGGTCCACAAGACATTAAACAGGCTACATACTGTAATTTTCTAAACAGAAATCTTTACTTAAACTGACCTACAGTACCTACAATTTATAATTTTACACCGTTACACATATAACTATTTTCAATAGGATAAAGACATGCTATGCTTAGACATTCCAGAAAAACAATCACCTGCAAGTAGGAGTAATCTACTGGTCACCAGTTTAATCATCCTCTTCTGTCCTGTCTGCTGTCCACTCTGTAAATATTATACAGTCCTCATATATCAAGTTTTCTCAGTTGTATAATGTTTCAGATTAAGCATTTCAGCGTGAGCATGACTGATTTCCTGTTGAACTGTGCTGTGTCCAGGTAGGCTGGGTACACAGGGCACGGTAGGGGCACAAGGGGAGAAGGGTCTGCCTGGGGAGGACGGCATGCCAGGGTCTGTGGGCGAAAAGGGGAATTCAGGTGGGTGAAGGAATACAATCCTTTCGAACACTGTTTCCCAGTCCATTCCTTGGGGACCTGCCGACAGCCCATATTTTACCAGGAGCTGGGAGGGAGGAAAAATGTGGACTGTCTGTGGGTCCCCAGGGACTGGGTTGAGAATCACTGCTTTAGACTGTTTTGAATATTATCATTATATAACAGAGCATTCATGTGTATATTTTGTCCATAAAACATATTAAAGATGTCTATTAGATTGTTACCAAGTTCTTGCTGTACCTAGCTTGGAAAAAGCTAAAATCTAACTCCAAAAGAGAATCATGATTTGATTGTACCAGATGTACATTTAATTTACTCAACAACAATTATGTGTAAGAAGTATTAAAGGCGCAGTTGTCCTTGGCTGTCCCCGTCTCAGCCTTGTTGTTCTGACCCTCTGTCTCCTTGCAATCTCTTTGCAGGTATACCGGGCAGAGGGTTTTCTGGTTCTGAAGGGCAACCTGGAAGCAAAGGTTAGGCAACCATGGGTATCAACCTTAATTCTCAATCATTTAGTCAGATTTTGTTTCTGAATAAAGAGCAGGAGCATCACTAGAGATTTATAAAAAGGGGGGGGATAACCTTTTACTGAGGAGGTGTGATTTTAATGAAACTGAATGAGAGCACAATGTTTAAACCAAATAGTGTACTTTTATTTGAATTTGCATGCAACAATTGATGATACCGTAAAAGTAGTGACCCAATGACCTCCTTCCAGGCTCATCATCACGTTGTCTTGTGCCTCTGTTAAGGTGACAAAGGCAGTGCAGGTGTACCTGGTCTCCCTGGCATACCTGGTATCCCAGGGATCAAGGGGGATAGAGGCCTGCCTGGAAACCAGGGTGAACCGGGACAAACAGGTGAACGAGGTCCTCCAGGATCTCCTGATTTCGGGCCCAAGGGTGAAACGGGAGAGCCAGGAGAGCCAGGAGAGGCAGGTAAACAAACTAATTAGATGTGTACGTTCGTTGCAATGACAATCCAAGAAAAAAAACTGAAATTTATTTGGTATTGCCACAGGTGAAACTGGAGATCCAGGCCTAATGGGAATTCCAGGAATTGCTGGATCCGAAGGAGAAAGGGGGGATCCAGGCTTTCCAGGGCCTCCGGGACAGGTTGGGCAGAAAGGGGACAAAGGTCTACCTGGATTACTGGTGAGTCCTAGACATAGAAAGGTTCTTCACATTAACCTCTTCCTAAGCTGCAGTGACTCTCGCTGATGGTTCTTTCATCAAACCAGGTTTCTAATAAATGGTTCAAACCAGTTCAATCATTCACAAAAGAGTTAATGTATTATGATGGGAACTGTATGATATTTATATGCTCGCACATGTTTGGGCTATAGGGGCAATCTGGCCTGCCTGGGTTTCCCGGACTGAAGGGGGAATCGGGACAGCTGGGTTTCCCTGGATTTCAAGGTACAATTTGAAAGTAACATATGCTGCAATAACTGGATGGCCTATAATGAACTGGAATGGGCCAGTCTTGTGCTTTCCCATGTTCACCTATTGTGGAAACTAGAGTAACCTCTTTTCTTCAGGAATGAAAGGTGAACCTGGTGTGGTGGGATTCAAAGGAGAAGCAGGAGACAAGGGTTTACCTGGCGAGAAAGGTAGGGAAAGATAGAAAATGGCCAAAATGGGGTTCTTTGAAAATACAAGCTCAAATAAAGCCACACAAATGAGTCCAACTGACCCATGTCATATTTACATTCATTTAGGAAATGATTTTATCTAAAGAAAAAAAAGTAGGGTCAGGCTTCTGTCCTAACCAGCTGAGACACACTTTTAGTACAACTTGAAACAAGCAATTTGCCTGCCTGCCTAATTTCTCAGGTAGAGTTGGCCACCCTGGACCTCCTGGTCAACCAACTATTACCAAAGGAGAGACTGGCTTTCCAGGGACTCAAGGACCACCGGGTCCGAGAGGACCTGAAGGATTTCCTGGTATTAAAGGCCAGCAAGGTATTTGCGTAATGCCTTTCATGATCCTAAAAAAGCTATTGTATCAGTTCTGGAACTGAGGTGTTCACTTAAATACCACATCAAATACTACATAGAATTCCACTAACTCTTTAATCAGGTGTGATTGGACCATTGGGAATGCCAGGAGAAGATGGAGATGCTGGGTTTGATGGCACTTCTGGAGCAAAAGGCGAACCTGGTCCAAGTGGACCTGCAGGTGAAAGACCTCCCATTATAAGTGGCTGTTTCTTCATTACCGCTATGGTCAGCGGGACTAAAATTCCACTTGGATGTCATCCCTGTATATTTAAGGCCCCAGAGGGTTCCCTGGTCCCGCAGGGCCTGATGGCTTTCCTGGCTCGATGGGGCCCCCAGGACTTCCCTCCATGGATCATGGCTTCTTATTGACACGACACAGCCAAACAGTGGACATCCCCACTTGTCCAGGGGGCACCCATTTCATATACAGTGGCTATTCTCTCCTATATGTCCAGGGCAACGAGCGTTCACATGGACAAGACCTAGGTTGGTATTTGTAAACTTAAAAATTACTGGGTGATATCACTGTGTTCATTTTGTATTGTTTTGTTTTCTTTTCTTTTCTCCTGAACAATCTGAGACTGATGAGCTTAACTTTTTACCTCTCATTCTAAAGATGGCTTCCTTGTATAACCCTAACCCTAACCCTCTCATTCTAAAGATGTCTTCCTTGTATAACCCTAACCCTAACCCTCTCATTCTAAAGATGTCTTCCTTGTATCACCTACAGGAACTGCAGGGAGTTGCATGAAGAAGTTCAGCACTATGCCTTTCCTATTTTGTAACATCAACAATGTCTGCAACTTTGCATCAAGGAACGATTACTCCTACTGGCTGACTTCACCAAAGCCGATGCCCATGAGCATGGAGCCCATCACTGGGGACAACATCCAGCCTTTCATTAGCCGGTAAAAGCCTGAAGGGGGGGCAGCACCAACTGTAGGCTGGGTATTCAGAAAACATACCAGGCACATCCAGGTCAGAGAACAGACAAACACCTCTGAATAATGACTGCCTGTAGTACAGAAGTATATATTAATGGACCCTATAATGCTCTTATTACAACAATATTCCTTCGCTATCCGGTTAAAAAACAAACAAACAAAAACACAAACAAAAAAAACTATGTAAGTTTCTCCCAGTTGGTTTTGCCTTTTTTGGGCAATATCACTGTGGAATCGAAACTACATCCTCCTCCATATTCCAACCACTTATCCTGGTAATTGCAACAGATAAACCTTTATTCTGTTTTATGCAGCACAAGGCATAATGCTGGGGGAGCAGATTCACGATTTTTATTTGTCACAAGCATGATTCTACTGGTACACCAGCAGTGAAATGAAATTGCCTAATACTCTGTGTAAGAAGGTAGAAGGACAACAAAATAAAATAATGTGGTAAGAAAATATGAACCAAAATACAGAAATATGTAAAATGGGTATGTAGACTCCACGCGAACATGGAGCAGAAAGCCTTTGAGGTATGAGCTGGTAAACGCTTAACTCCCATGTCACCTATGAACATGGAGCAGAAACCCTTTGAGGTATGAGCTGGTAAACGCTTAACTCCCATGTCACCTATGAACATGGAGCAGAAAGCCTTTGAGGTATGAGCTGGTAAACGCTGAACTCCCATGTCACCTATGGACATGTAGCAAAAACCCTTTGAGGTATGAGCTGGTAAACGCTGAACTCCCATGTCACCTATAAACATGGACCAGAAACCCTTTGAGGTATGAGCTGGTAAACGCTGAAATCCCATGTCACCTATGAACATGGAGCAGAAACCCTTTGAGGTATGAGCTGGTAAACGCTGAACTCCCATGTCACCTATGGACATGTAGCAGAAACCCTTTGAGGTATGAGCTGGTAAACGCTGAACTCCCATGTCACCTATGGACATGTAGCAAAAACCCTTTGAGGTATGAGCTGGTAAACGCTGAACTCCCATGTCACCTATAAACATGGACCAGAAACCCTTTGAGGTATGAGCTGGTAAACGCTGAAATCCCATGTCACCTATGAACATGGAGCAGAAACCCTTTGAGGTATGAGCTGGTAAACGCTGAACTCCCATGTCACCTACGGACAATGTGTCAACAAACTATGTCACAAAGGAGCATTATCTTTTCATGCAACATTTTTAACAGTTTTACATTTTCAATCGCTTGTGATATGTTGTTTAACTATATAGACATAATTAAACACTTGCCATGGTCTGTCCCACCTCACTTACATGCATCATCTTACTATAGTGTTTGTTTCATTTGACAGTTGCTCTGTGTGTGAAGCCCCTGCCATGATTATGGCTTTCCATAGCCAGTCCATCACGATACCAGCCTGTCCGGTGGGGTGGGAATCCCTCTGGATTGGCTACTCATTCGTAATGGTAAGATTCATCTGTTTCCCTCGACAAAGGTAAAGGTTCCAGTAGAATTATTGGTTTTACAATTCTGAAAGTCCTGTTCCTAAATTTTTGTATTATAGAGTTCATCTCAAGGAACACTTGTTTTTCAGTTTATTCGAATAACCTCAGGAAGCATCATAGAGTATTGGGTGGAACAGAGAGATGCGAAATCCATCAGAGGCACTGAAGCGCTATTCTTATTATTATACCCACTGAGTTACTGCCTTCCATTTTTAAAACCTTTCTGAAGCTACATAGTTTCCACACCTGCTGTCTCTTCCATGTTCAGTGATACAACAACAAGCTGATCATTCTAGCAGTGATAAAAAAAATATATATTCATTCACAGTTGCAGTGCATGAAAGACTGTGGTGACTGTAGAAATTGAGCATGCATTTAGTAAACATTTTCAACTTATGCTAAAAAAAATTACCAATAAGGGGCTCTTCTCTACTCACCCTGCAGCACACCAGTGCAGGGGCAGAAGGTTCTGGTCAGGCGTTGGCCTCCCCGGGATCTTGTCTGGAAGACTTCCGCAGTGCCCCCTTCATCGAGTGCCATGGTCGTGGCACCTGCAACTATTATGCCAACTCCTACAGTTTCTGGCTGGCTACTATTGAGGACGACGACATGTTTAGGTAAATCTATCTGCCTTGTCTGTATATATATATTTAAAATATTCACTTTATATGCAAAATATTTGTTATTTTGCATATAACATACATCAGGTTCTACTATTTATATATTGTAGTATATGGATTATATATATTATATACTTTGTTTATCTTATTCATGTGAGTGTTTGTGTGTGCTCTGCAGCCATAAACACACTCTCTACATCTATAATACTTGGGTTTTATTCTATTTCTGTTTATATTATTGAGCCTAATTGAGCTACTGCATGCCTATCTGTCTGCCTGCATGCCTATCTGTCTGCCTGCATGCCTATCTGTCTGCCTGCCTGCCTATCTGTCTGCCTGCCTGTCTGTCTGTCTCTGCCTTTTCCCAATGTTTTCAATAAAAAACATTACAGAAAAAGGAGCTGGTATATGACTCTTTCTCTATAACTGTTTGCTTGAATACCTTTAACCTCATGTCAATATGTCAGACTGCAAAAACAGTAAAAGGGTTAGGGTTACCCTAACCCTAACCTCATGTCAATATGTCAGACTGCAAAAACAGTAAAATGACCAAACGTGCAGCTACTGTGCCCTAAGGGTCATTTTCATGTAATTTCAGGAAACCTGCCCCGACGACCCTTAAAGCAGGGAATCTCATCACCCACATTAGCAGATGCCAGGTTTGCATGAAGAGGACATAATGCATCCAATCCTCTCATTGCATTTTTTTATTATGGTGCTGTTGTTTTTTTTGAGATGATGGATGGATTTATTGTCTTTGGTGTTATAAGACAATGGATATTGTTCATAATAAGAGGAGTTGAAGAACATTTGCTATTTTTCTCTAAACTCCGTGTGCATTACCAGAATGTCTTATTGAATGTTGTTTGTTAATTATGCACTGATTATATATACAAAGTAAACAACTAACAACTGTATGTGAACCAGATGTCATGAAGCACATAGTATTACCTTTCATTAGGTGGTGCCTTAAATGATAAATTTATTTTAAAATAAAACAAATATTTCTGTCAGAGGGTCTGTGGTGGTAATGGAAGTTATCCTTAAACTTAAAATGCTTTTAAAATACACACATATCTACATGTGTGGGCACAAATTAGTGGGAATAGTTTAATAGTGAAAATATGTTGAAACCACTACATATAACCTTTGGACTATGCAACATCACAACTCTCGACACAGTTGGAACATTCAGGCCATGGAAGGTAAACACCCACCACCCCACAAATAGAATAATGACACTAGCATGTCACAAATGCACATATGCAGACCTGTGTGGGGTCATTGCCGGTAGCACAGTGAACATGGCTATCAGTGTATATAAATGAATGGGGACACCAACCGTGACCTGTATGTGGGGATTCTACCAGGGGTTCCAGGACATTTGGGACAGAAGGTAGGAGTCACTGAAAGGGAGCCACTATTGAAAGGTGACTATGACTGTTACACATGTGACTATGACTGTTACACAGGTTTGTTGTCTTGTCTAACAAAACTAACTCATGACTTGTGGTATTTGTTTTTTGTACTGAATGATTTTATCAGGATTTTTAGAAATTAAATAAATTACATTCACATATTATGTCAGGTCTTTATGAAGACTGATTTCTTGCTATTCTGAATGTTTATATTGCTATATTTTGATCTTGTGTTAAAATCACACGTTAGGTAACAGACAGATAACTGCAATATTATTTAATTTTTCATGTGCCTGTATGTACAGCGTAACTCGGTTTTCTGCCATGGCTTAGCTCATTTAAGATTATGAATCATAATTTAATAATAGAATTTGCATGAGTTCCGTACAGTGGTACCTTGGTTTGCGAGCATAATTCGTTAAGGAAACGTGATTGTAATCCAAAGCACTCGTATATCAAAGCAAATTTTCCCATAAGAAATAATGGAAACTCAGAAAATTCGTTCACAGCCCTAAAATATTCATATAAAAAGTATTAATACAAAATATATAGTAAAATATATGTAAAGCAAATAAATGTACACTTTACCTTTGAAAAGAATCGTGGATGGTGTGAGGGAGACGAGAGAGAGGAGAAGAGGAGGGTTATTTTGTAGACAGTTTGTTGATTTTCACTTGAAATAACGGAATCACTGCTATCTGTTGGCTCACTGGAATCTTTTCCTTTTTGTGTGACTTTAACAAGGAACCTATCCAATGGCAGCTGCGTTCCTTTTTACATTTGCGGAAATGTGGACATTGCATTGTTGTCAAACAGATTCATCGCTGGCACTGCTACGATCCGGATGGTGTTTCTCTACTAATTTTTGACTATACGAGTGAGGCACGCCGACCGAGACCGAGAATGGGAGAAGATTACCCACAATCCCACAGCGAAACCGGGAGAGAAGAACCATCAGCTGAGTTGTGATCACGTGACGCTCGACAGACAAAGTGTATACGTAATACTCGCATTGCTTGTTTATCAAGTTAAAATTTATACAAAAAATTGTGCTCATCTTGCAAAACACTCGCAGAGCAAGTTACTCGCAATTCAAGGTTTTACTGTATTTGGTGCTCGTAAACCAGGACTTGTTCGGTTTCTAAGTCAAAATTCATTAAAAATCTTTGCTCGCAAACCGCGTTACTCGTAATCGGAGGTTCCTCTGTACTGCGTTTGCTTTATGTTTTTGGTTATTTTGCAATTGGTTTCTAAAACACCTGTATAAAAAGGACTGTGGTTCACAGTTATCTAACAAAAACATTATTATTACAATAGCTTTCCAAATGGTCCAATAATAAAGCTTTTTGTCCAAGTTGTACAAATTCAACAGTTTGTTGTATTGTATTTCTGTAGATTTGTTAGTTAAGCGGAAGGAAATACTCTGGGGCTGAAATGAAATTTCATTACAGCTGGAGAACCCCTAGAGGGCGTACTAAGAACAGGAATTTTCCTGATGTTTTTCTGAGGAGAGAGAAATCCCTGTACTTTTATATAGCAGTGCAGTAATGCAACAAACCAGAAAAGTGCAATGACCCTGTTTGTCTCTCAAATTACTGCTGTATGTTTTATTTATTATTATTGTCGCTGTTTGGCATGCAAATGCTGACTAAATGACCCAAGGCTGTGATGGAAACAGCCGCAAGTCGGAGCGTAATGGAGGGGAAGACACCTGCAGCTGGGTGTCGATGGACAAGAGATATGAAAGCTACTCGTCTGGCAGAGTGTTTGCTTGGGAACAGTAAGCTCTGTTCTCGACATAATGAACTTTCTGTTGGACGTGCTACCAGTGTTCTGACTGTGAGACAGGTGTTAGGGAAGAGCACAGAGCCTTCCTAAAAATGTTATCCCTCTGCGCTGCAGTGTTGAGAGAGAATGAGAGAGAGAGAGAGAGAGAGAGAGATGAACATATTTAAATGTGCAGATCTTTAATAACAGAATCAAGCAGCATTGGCAACTACATCTATAGGAATACAGAAAAGTGTTGTGATGAGGCCTTCTGATTAACAACACCACTAAATGACAGAACAAAGGGCAAAATCACTTTAGCAGGATGTAAAAGGTATGCCATCCTACATCGAGGGGCAGGTTTTGGCAGCTGCGTGGGGATTTCGTGTTCCCTGGCATTAAACATGCACCTGCTGCCAGCAAATCGGATATAAGCACCAGAGACGCAGGAGACGTGCAAGGTTATATAAACAAGGTGGCGGAGTATTCAGTGTGACTGAGGTCACTGGAGGCATGATGAGGGCTATAGAATGATGCTGGGAGAAAACGTAAAAGCAGAACCATTTGAGACACACACACACACGTTTGTAATTATATCTTTGTGGGGATTCTCCATTCATCTCTATGGAGAAAACTCTAATTCCAACATGACGACCTTAACCCCTACCCAGCCCTAACCTTAACCATAAGTAACCAAACAAAACACTGGACTTTTGACATTTTTAGTTTTTTGATTGCATTCACTGGTCTTTGTGTGGAACTGATCAAATTAGCTTGGGACAGTAATTAGAAATGCAGTGAAAGCGCCTTTGTGTGCGGCATTCTAACGACATAATCTTCAAAATGTCTCAGTGGATTGAACAGTGCTGCTCAGAAGAAGCATCGAAACCTTCAGTACTTTACAGGAGATAAATGCAAGGCATTCAGACTTTCATGAATTTACAGGTCTGATAGAGTTTCGAGTAAATCTGCAGAGATCATGCCACCATGTATAAGGGTCCAGCCTGACAGTGACTGATTGACAGGTCTCCCTATGATGCCCCATGTTTAATTGACAGTGGGTGATTTATGATGGTAGACACAGACTCCCCAGTCTATAGGATAAAAGAGCTGGCCAGCCAAAGTACCATCCATCCTGCCATGTGTTCCCACAGGCCAGAGGATTAATCTCCAAAACGGTGATCACTCAAGCCTCAGGACGGGCTGGGCTGGCAGGGTCACTGCAGGGCAAGGCCAAAGAGAGATGAGCCTCTCTGCCTTATTCCCAACTCCTGTCCTGTCCCAGTCGTGACTCCCTCATAGAACTCTGAAGCCAATCAGACCCCTCAGCATGTCATTCACCAGCAAGGAGGAAATGCAAAAGGACATGTGGACATTGTACCTGAGTACTTTATTGTACAGGGACCGTAGGACCACAATGGACCACATCAAGCAGAGATGTGAGTTAAATGCATATATATACTGTTAAGGTATTAACATCATCTACCAGAAACCACCACCCTAGACTAAAATAATCTTTTCTGAGCCTGTCCATAAACAAGGGAAGCCAAGCCCACCGGAAAGTGTGCTGAACTCAGACTCTGCAGGCTCAGAGGCTGCATTCCCAGACACTGCTAAGAGTGAACCATGTCAAATTTATCACCACAACATCCCCAAATATGCCACAAGATGAAGCAAAAACATCGAAGATGTCTCACTGAAAAAATATTGAAAATGCTGCAAAACAAAAAAGAAAAAGCCGTCTTTGTAAAAGGTACAAAGATTACAGTATTTGGCTAGTAATTAAACTGGTGGTACAGAGAAATCTATTATCTGTCTCTCAAAAAGCAGATATGAGTGTTATCCTTCCATACAATTTCACATCTGACTAATCTGAATCCATTCCATTGAATCCACCAGACCGTAAAAACCAACAGCCCTGTTTGCAGCAGACGATGCCAGAGGTGCTTTCAGCTCCTATTTTCATTTATAGATTTACTTTCTTCCAGTGTTTTAACTCTGCTGCCTTTAGAAGAATCTGCTGCATAAACAGTAATGCTACAGTAGGTCTGTGCAAAAGCGACGCACTAACTGTGAAACTAAAGACAAATCCAAAAGCCACCAATACGACAAATTATGAAGGAAAAAGTCCTTTATAATGACGTTCAGTGTCAGAGAGCATAAGACAGCAAAGCCTAGAAAGAGATGCTTCTGCCTTATCCCTATTATCCTATAACATCATAGTATAATATTTTTTAGTGTGTAGCATTATTTCCTTATACATTAAAAGAGAATTAGTGCAAAATGCTTAAAGCAACATTAAACCTGTTGCTGAGCTTGGTGTGTTTGATGATGCCAACCCAAGCCAGGAGAGGTGTTTACTACTAAGCCATGCATTTGGGAAAGGCCTCAGAGATGACAAACCGGCCCCTGTCCCGAATTTCATTCTTTCTTTCTTTCTGGATCTATCTATCTATCTATCTATCTATCTATCTATCTATCTATCTATCTATCTATCTATCTATCTATCTATCTA
>JAABNY020000034.1:12731042-12741370 GCA_015164015.2 Brevimyrus niger
CCTCAGCATGTCTTTGGACTGTGGGGGGAAACCGGAGGAAACCCCACGATGGCACAGGGAGAACATGCAAACTCCACACACATGTAACCAAGGCGAAGACTTGAACCCGGGTCCCAGAGGTGTGAGGCAACAGTGCTAACCATCTGTCAACCATTTTTGTTCTTAAGTAATGTGAAAAAATGATCGGATGCTTACACATATCTGGCTTTCCCTGTAAAAGTAGTGCATATAATTTTCAATTGATTACTAATTTCTTGTGACCCCTGATTGATTAACTAAATGAGTCATTTCTCTAAATAATATAAATGTGTAAGTGTATATTCTTGGCATTACAGACAAGAGTGATGTAAAAGGGGGGAAAGCCAGGATGATTCCAATGTCCCTTAAGAGGGTTGGGGGCCCAATATGATGTACTTTCTCAGGGCCCAAAGTCTCTAGGATCACTCCTTTACAGCGTAAATCATCTCATTGTTTCACATTGGCTGCCCTAATCATACCCCATCTGACCTGAAGAGGGGGGACAATATGAGCATATTTGACATTTTCCTTTGCAGACCAACATAAACATGAGACACTCACTGTTCTACATTGGCATTCTAAGCCAAAAGGATTTATATTGCACCTTTATGGTCAAATTAATATATGCTACTTTACCAAAGCACACCTGGAAGTGTATGAAGACCTTAAGAGAAATATCAAAACGGATTATACATTCAGACAGCAACACCACAGGTATTATTCCTTAAAAGTTACATAGTGTAAGGATTGGCAATGACTGACAACAGAACGTTGGGAATTGAAATACGGAACTAGATATATTTACCTGTTTTACTTACACAAAGCACCTCAGGTGAAACGTAGCATCCTCAGTGGCCTTGAGATGACTCCAAATACACTAATTAATCTAAAAGAAATTAACGGTTCAAAGCCGAGTTAATTGAGGTAATCAAGTATCTAATTAATTGTGAACTGGCCCCATGTAAACATAAGCAGTCAAGTATAATAAAAGGTAAAGTCTTCTAAGCTAAAATGTTTTAAGGTCATACTAAAAGCCGTACATCATAGAAAACTGAGCAACCGACAAGGATATAGGTTCTTAAAAGTTCCAGAATATCTAAATAATATGCAATATATATAATATATATATAATAATATATACAAAATTCAACAGAAAATTAATGCCATATTTGAACTTTTTAAAGTTTTGGATTAATATAGCACTTTAACCAAATCAGTAAGATATATGGTTATGGGACTGGAAGATGTTTTTACATATTGACATAGTAATAATATTATATCAATATTAATTATTTGATATTATTTAATATAGATTTTTAAATCCTTCTGTACATTTTGTATCTGCCTTAAGTTCAGAGATGGCCACGGTGTGAGAACGTTGTGGTAACAAAGGTCTCACCACTTAAGTTGTTTTTGTAGCTGCATGAGGAGAGAAGTCTTCACTGTTAGAAAGCCATGATGTCATGAGGTTACATCTTGATCTGACACATTAGCAAATCAACAAGAAAAGAACAAGCCAAGATACTGGTACATGTAACCAAAACAAAGAAAACAAAAAACCCAGGAATAATAAGGGAGGGGCCTTCATAGTAGTGAGTGTATTATATCTGACTGAATGCTGCAGCATTAACCCCACAATTGGCAGAGGGGGGGGGGGGGTGGTCACCTACCCAGCTCAGCTCATCACATTAAAGATTATAATCCTTTATTGAAAGATTATAAGTCCAATCATGCACTCATTTGGGAATTTTCACTCTTGCAGAAAATGGAAAGAAGATCCAGCACCTAGCAAACCCTGAGCAATACCTCTGATATCCCTGATTCAAAACTGACAGATGTATGCAATAAGTTGAGCCCAACAACATTTCTTGATTTTCAATATTTTCTAGTACTCTGTACCCCCTGTGAAAATTTGGTTTTATAGGGAACAATGGTCAATATACTGGAGTCCAGTTTGCTGTATAGAGTATCCCAACTGGGAAAGCTGGGAGCCACTTATTTTCAGAGCTGCTCAAAAAAATCTGTGCTAAATTATTGGGGGCTGCACTAATTACACTGTGTGTTTATCCTACATCTTTACACGAAATACATAAGTAGGAAACAAAGAGTACAGTGTGACCTGACCAATGGTTCCATTTAAATTCTCATAAATAAGGTTTAATATTTGTTTAATTACCTCCTAAATTGGTTCTCTACAACACATAATTTAATTAATGCATATGCAAATGCATAATGAAGAATATGCAATGATAGCAGGTGCCAGATGGACAGCAATATTAGGCTAATGATTTTGTTTTGCATTTCATGGGTAAAACAAAATGGATTAAACACCTTATTGCACTTTATAGACCCATGATTTGCATTCTTTGATCCGGTAGCTAATGAGTTAAACATACACCATTCTTCATTGGGGAGCTGTGTTGGCTGTTTTCAATCTATGCCATGATGTTGCAAATAAAATTGTAGTTACAGAGCACAAATTTGGCAATTAAAAAAAAAACGGCTAAAAGGACATTATCTGTAAAGTTAATTTTATGTCTATAAGAAAAACAATGCGCTTAGTGTAGCTGTAACCGAACAAATGATAAGCATCTATTGACACGTTACATATCAATGTGTTTCTTGACTCTAATATGTTTTCATAAGATTATTTGATACATTTTTAATGTGAAACATTTAGATTAAATTTTAGCTGGAAAAAAAATACAATTTATATAATATGAAAAGGTGCACTTCAGATGCCTAGTAATTGTATGGAGATAAAAATTAAAAGACTAAATTGTCTGACATACCTTCATCAAGCCTCCAAAAAGGATAGAAGCATATTTCCAAGTAGGACTAATACAGTGAAGGTCTTATAAACATTCCACT
The DNA here is from genome assembly GCA_015164015.2 of Brevimyrus niger. Classification (NCBI taxonomy): domain Eukaryota; kingdom Metazoa; phylum Chordata; class Actinopteri; order Osteoglossiformes; family Mormyridae; genus Brevimyrus; species Brevimyrus niger. The sequence goes on from JAABNY020000034.1 coordinate 12,733,932, forward strand.
GAAATGAAAAGTTGTGAACAGCACTGACATCAAAGCTTCTAAGTTTTTAATGTTTTTCTGACCGCAGTGCTTCAAGTTAAATAACTTCAGTACATGCTTCCGTTAGAGCTGTATATAATGTATATTAATTCCTCGTTGAATGTATGTATACGATCATGTTCAAAGTTTAAAATATATTGCATGTTTTGAAGCAATGTGTACTTGGCACTTTCTTTAAACCAAAATATATAGTTTAATTCAAGGCTCCAACGACATTTTCAATTATCTAAGTGTTGCGATTCAGCTCAATAACCTCAGTTTCTTTTTGGATATGTGGAAGCGGAACGAACCATACGCAGAAGGGTATGAGTAACCCCAAATGCGCGTCACGGCACACGTAGACTACAGCATTTACGCTCGCTGCGATTTTACATCAGAGCGCGTGTGAACAGCTTCCCCCACTGACTCCGGGAAGCCAGATGGTGGCGGTGTTCTTGGCATTTCTGGCACACGAAGGTACTCACTGTACTGAATATAATGACAACGTTATTGCACAAAAATAATTAAATAATAATAATAAAACATTCTGCTTCTACACCAACAGCTTGCTCTATGAAATATAATTTGATGTCTCACGGCAGTATTCCGGGGGAAGGGGGAGAGAAACGCATGTCGATACCAAAACATGTTTACCCGAATTCTTTAAATGTTTATAGCGATGCTATCACTAAATTGTGGCGTATTTTGCAGCATATTTCATACATGCTTATTTGCCACTTACACTAACTTATGATACTGCAGGACTCGTAACCATGTTCGCGCAAATGGTATATTTAGAAAAAGAACTTTGCATTAGCTCCGATAAAAGCGGATATCACCCCCAGTGAAAATGTGTAATGTCTAAGTACTTCTGCACATCCAGATGTCCGGAGCGCTAGTGGTTCTGGTAGCGTACAGCTAAATTCACTTAAAAATAGACTCACGCGTTATGCAACGAGATGCTCAAGCGTACTCAGCCACTTCCTATTTTACATTTACAGTGTTTTAAACTGGGTACAATAACACATTCGACATACGTGATAATTGCCAAATTCACAGATGCATTTCACACTTTGCGATGTGGATTTAGGAAGTGCGTTTTATTTATTTATTTGCGCTCCGTGACAGTGCTGCGGTGTGTGCTACGTAATACTTGTTTACAACTGAAAGCCCAACGATGGTGGCTGAAATACGTTCCCACCCAACTGACTCTGCACTTGGGATGTTGTTTACGCCGTTTAGACTCCGGCAAAATAGTTTCACCTTCCCTTTATTAAAACATGTAATATTTAAACACTCCCTCTGGACTGCATTCAATATAGGAGTTTAGTTTTCACTTAAATTTGCCGTAAGCAGATGGAAAAAAAACATAGATCACCCTTCTGTTAACAGCCCGTTTCACGCATGAAGTATTTAAATTAGAGATGTAAACAAACCAGTTGGCAGCTTCAGTTTTTTCTTCCAATAGACTCAAAACAAACTTAGCAAATTTATTTGAACAAAACAGCGTTAGGGATAGCTTTTACGTACGTGGGATACACGAGTTTGGTGGAGAGAAAAAAAAACAGCATCTTGCTCAGCATTATAGTACGTGTGCGTGAAATGTTACTACTCAAATCGACAAGCAAACGAACACACGTTGCATTACAAAAAACACCAAAATCAAATAAACATGGTTAATTAAAAAAACTAATATGTATTTACTGCAAAATTCTCTGCATAATATGCTCTTCAGTCGACATAAATACTACTATATTTTCCCCACATGCACACTTTAGCTTTTTCTCAAAAGACTACCCACTGAATGGGCACAAGTTTTATTGCAACCACGTATTTACACCACGTAATTTTACGATGAAATAGATACTGCACCGCAGTTTAAGACGCCCCTTTAACGAACGACCCCCAAAATAAATACCCCAACATGACAGATATTCTGCTTGTATATTTTTTTCGAATTAATAATAGCAAAAAATAAAAACAAACAAGCAAATAAAAGTCATAAATAAAAAACAAACTTCGGTGAGTCACAACTTCAGCAACCTCCGCAGTGCTGTAGCCAGTACTAGCAGGGGCGGGGTGAGTGCCGTAAAATGGGTGATACATTTTCTGTCTGACGTGTAGCGTTACTATCAATCAGCCCATTCGACCAATGGGTCCAATGAGAAGATCAAATCGTACACTGACACGCCCCCTCGGGCTAGCCCCGCCCAGAATGAGTGTGTATTTTTCTTTTTTTTGTTTTTTGTAACTAAAGCTGGATGTGTAGAACGTCACATGTTTTTCTCTTTCAGTTCAGTCACTCGGTGATATGTGTTATATACTGTGAAACTATTGCAGGTACCGAATGGGAGTACGCGGCGCTGGAGAGGGAATAGGGCGAGGAGATTAAGGACTTGGATTTATTTTTGCGATCGCGATCACATTTAACAAGTTAGTAAAAAAGTGAGGCTGGGACCTGAGAAATGGCCAGTCCGCCGACTGCGGGAGAACACTTGTTTTCCAGGGTGAACGTAAGCAGTAATGTTAAAAAGTGCGGATACCTGAAGAAGCACAAGCACGGACACAAGCGGTTCTTCGTGCTGAGGGAGCCGAGCGAAGGCTCCCCTGCCAGGCTGGAGTACTACGAGAACGAGAAGAAATGGAAGAACAAGTCGGCTGCCAAGCGAGTGATCTCTCTCGGCTCTTGCTTGAACATCAACAAGAGGGCAGACGCAAAACACAAATACCTGATAGCCCTCTACACCAAGGACGAATACTTCGCCGTGGCTGCAGACAATGAGCAAGAGCAGGAGAACTGGTACAGCGTGCTGACTAATTTAATGAATGAAGGCAAACTGTGCGACGGCTCGGCGTCCAGCTCTGCGTCGTCTTTGGTCGGATTCGAGGAGACGAATTACGGTATGATCGCACCAGCGAGCGCCGCTTATAAAGAGGTATGGCAAGTAAATTTAAAATCTAAAGGTCTCGGTCAAACCAAAAATCTGACTGGGGTGTACAGACTCTGCCTCTCAAGCCGGACGATAAGCTTCGTGAAGCTGAACTCGGAGGTCCCCGCTGTTATCTTGCAGCTGATGAATATTCGGAGATGTGGCCACTCTGATAGTTTCTTCTTCATTGATGTAGGCAGATCCGCCTCCATCGGACCCGGCGAGCTTTGGATGCAGGCGGACGACTCTGTGGTCGCGCAAAGCATACACGAGACTATTTTGGAGGCCATGAAAGCGATGAAAGAGCTGTCGGAGTTCAGACCGCGAAGTAAGAGCCAGTCTTCCGGCACTAACCCCATCTCCGTGCCCACCAGGCGGCACTTGAATAACTTACCCCCGAGTCAAACAGGACTGCTTAGGCGATCGAGAACGGACAGCATGGCAGCTGTATCACCTGTCAACAAGCTAACATCCTGCCGAATTAGAACTGCCAGTGAGGGGGATGGTACCATGACTAGACCCATATTAATAAACAGGAACCCGATTACCCCGAGCTCTAATCAAAACCACCTCATCAGATCTAACACTGTCAGCATTAGGCCCAGCAGGATATTTGAGTCCTCAGAACTTCAGCATAGTAAGTCCATGTCCATGCCTGTTTCCCACTCTCCTCCTTCCACTATCAGCTCGGTGAGTTTATCCTCCAGTGGTGGGAATGGCTCTGCTTTAGAAACTGGCCAGCGTCCGGCCAGTGGCAGCGCCTCGATCTCTGGATCGCCAAGCGATGGTGGTTTCATGTCGTGTGACGATTATGGATCGAGTCCAGGGGATGCACGGCACCACCTGGCTAACAGGAGTAACACACCTGAATCCATTTCTGACACGCCGCCTAGCCAGGAGGGTGACCTGTATGGCTACGTGATGATGGAGAGGATGGCTGGCAGCACCCAGAGCTGCAGGTGGATTTCTCGGGACGAAGGACTGGAGACGGTGCACCGGAAGAGGACATACTCGCTCACTACACCTACCCAGCAGCGGACCCCTTCACAGGTGTCCTCTGCCTCTCTAGATGAGTATACTCTGATGAGAGCAACGTTCAACAGTGGCCCTTCAGGGCTGGGTTCGCGTACAGCTTCCCCGAGGGTCACTTATCCGGAAGATTACGGGGACATCAAAATCGGACCTTTAAAAAGTTTGAGTAACAACAACCTGGATGACAACGGGTACATGCCCATGACGCCTGGAGTGGCTCCACAGGGGACTGAAGATGGAAACTATGTGCCCATGAGTCCCACGATCGTCTCTGCACCTAAACAGATCATGAGACCCGGCTCACAAGCTCAGATGACCGGAAATGGACACAGAACGGTGTCACCTAGCAGCTGCTTTCTGGATGACGGCGGCTACATGCGAATGTGGTCTGGCTGCAAGTTGTCAATGGAGAGCGCAGATGGGAGGCTGACAAATGGTGAATACGTGAACATGTCGCCCGTCGACCCCAGTGTGTCTGTCACACTTCCGGACTTCTCCTCCAGGCCTCTGCCTGCCGAATCTGCCCGAGGTTCTTCCCCCTTCACCTCATTGCCTCGCTCTTATAAAACGCCGCTCCCCAAAAATGGCGACAGTGACCAGTACGTGGTGATGAACTTGCAGACTCAAAAGATTGTGGAGGAACCAAACTACTGTGCAATATCTGCCAATCATACTGCGACAACACCTGGCTCCGCCTCTCTGCCCATCACGAAGAATGTCAGTGACGGTTTGGCACACGGAGGCAGAGCAGTCAGGCCCAACAGATTACTGCTGGACTCCATAAGAACACTTCCAAGTATGAACGAACACCCTTTGCCTAATGAACCAAGAAGCCCCGGTGAGTATATTAACATAAATTTTGGTGAAAATGCAACGTCTTATCCCCCCTCCCGGTCGTCAGACAGCCTGGCATCATCAACGGGCTCAGCTCACAGCCTCAGAAGATCCCCCTTCTCCGATTACATGAACACAGACCTGGGTATACAGTCACCCAAAGCAGGCGATGCCCCCACCGACCCATTGAATGCCACGTACAAATTATCTGTGTGCCAGCCTGCGAAAGAGGAATACCCCAAGGAGCAAGTGGGCTTGGTGTGCCCCCCCGACGCGGAGAAAGACGATTACACGGAGATGACATTTGGCATCAGCGCCTCTCCTAAGCCTGTCCCACAAGCTTTTGAGAGAGTGGACGCCAGCAGTGCGGTCCAGAGGTTATCCCTCCGAGATCAGGGGCTTCCAGGGGTAGAGGCGTTCATGGTGTCTAGCCCCCTTGTAGACCCAGACAGAGGTGCTAAGGTGATCCGGGCTGACCCCCAGGGGCGCAGACGTCATAGCTCTGAAACCTTCTCTTCTACAACAACGGTCACACCCGTCTTTCCCTCCTTCGCCCATGATGCCAAGAGGCACAATTCCGCCTCCGTGGAAAACATCTCTGTGTGGAACAGCGAGGGCTCCGATGAAGAGTACGGGAGCCCTGTCTGTCGGGAGACTTCTGCAGGCTTCCAGAATGGTCTCGGCTACATTGCCTTAAACCTGATGGATGAGAATCTGGGGACGTGCAAAAATCTTGTGAAGTTCAAAGCTGCCAGTTACTGCAAAGGAGACATAAATGGAATACACTCCACTACTTTTGTGGGCTTGGGTTTTAAGGAGACTGCCACCACAGTTAAAGGTGAGCAACAAATATGATTTTACTGGCTTTTAAATTAAATGTAGATTTTTTTGCATTCTTTTAAAATACTGAATAAATGTATATCTTATATATAGCAGTATTTTTGTACCGGTATTTTTGTACCGGTACTACTGAAGGCACCGTTGTTATTATTTTGTACAAGATGTAAATGATTCAAAACGGTATTTCATAATTGCATGCGACATTGTATTACACACGCACAGTAAAACATCCATGCGAACGCAAAGAGAGGTCGATCTCAGTAATGACGTTCAGTCCTGTATTGGGAGCTGTCGCCAGTGAACGGAGGGGAAACACGACACCATCCAATGGTCCTGCAACCATTAAATATGAATGCAATATACATTTAAGTTGGGACTGTAGTTTCAAAGTACTGTTTTTAAGTGTTTCCTGTGTCCTTTTAATTATGCAAAGTCCCCCTTAAAATTGCATGTTAATATACACGACGCCCTATGAAATGAATTAAAAAGTGTTTTAACACTACAACGGTAATGTTATGCAATACTCGTCTAGTTGTGAGATATTTACCGACATCTTAGGTTGTTTTTACATAGGATCGGCGCACAGACATTGTCGTTATTGCTCTTATATTATGTTTTGATAAATAGCCGTTTTTTGAGGTTGCGAAGTCGTTTGTAGATGATTTTAAAATCACCATTTGAGAAATGAAACGGCGCTGCCTACGCAGTCAGAAGTGAATTTCGAGATCATTATGTCTACATAATTTTTAATTTTTTTTTAAAAAAGACAGCATATAATGTAATCCCGAATTGCTGCGTGACTGCGGATTACTATAAGGTTTAGCGGAAATGATTGCAGTACTGACGCAGTTGGTGATGCTAAAGTATATAACCTGTGATTTCAGGAAAGGGGGGTGAGATGAAGTTGCGCATGAAGCGTATACAAGTGAATCTTTACCTGCACTGTGAATGTTGTTATAGCTCCTGCATGTAGTCTGCTTTACAAGAGGACATTAAAATGTTGTGTTTTCACCTTGTACTGACGCGGGGTATAGTAGAATAGCCATAATCTAACACGGTTCATTGATCGGCATATTCCAGCGCTTTCCAATCTTCTTGAAGTCTCTCTTCAGTTGGTGGTGCTTCACCTTTACGGAAAACTGAGCACCCTTTAGAGGACATCAAAATTGTCCAGGAGATTAACCTCAGAAACCTTCGGGCGAGCGTTTAGGGCGGTCTCTTTTCATGGATTTTAATATCAAACGGGATTGCACTAGTGTAGTGGCGATATATAATGTAGAAGAGATTTCCAGTAATAGAAATTTAACTGCTTCTTTATAAATAATAAACAAGTTGTGAGGGTAACATGAGATTTCCAAGATTTTTTTTTTTTTTTTGGTGTGTTCCAGAAATAGGACGTGCAAGCAGGACCCAGGTGTAAACAGCAGATTTTGCGCCTTATTGCTTGTGAAACCAAGCCGAATTTATGCAGCATTTTTTGTTTGTGCTTGATTTTAAAGGTACCTGCAACCAACACCGATTTAATGTTGATATTAATATTCTAAAATATAAAATTGTCAGCGCTCTTAGTTGTAGCTTGGTAACCACATTAAGGGGCTGGGTGAATGGTGACAGTCTGAGGAGTTTTTGGTGTTGGATTGCTCTGCCCTCATGTTTGGCTGAGGCCTGTGAGCCCTGGGACCTGTTCTCTCTCTCTCTTCTTCTCTGTTCTCTCTCTCTTCTTCTCTGTTCTCTCTCTCTTCTTCTCTGTTCTCTCTCTCTTCTTCTCTGTTCTCTCTCTCTTCT
>JAABNY020000034.1:12750390-12767807 GCA_015164015.2 Brevimyrus niger
CCGCATCCCCCCACCCCCCTCCCCAGCCCCACTTGGTCAGACTGTTCTGCCACCAGCCATGAGCCATGCTAATGAGGTCAAGTGACAAGCACTGGAAATGGAACGGGACCAATCTGTCGCTTTGGCCAGGGGAAGTCTCCTCCCCTCTGACGCAGGAGACGCACACGGGGTGGGGGGGGGGGGAGGGGGGGTGGGGGTGGCACAGATTACGGGATCTCAAACCCAAAATCAGAAATTCACGGCAGGTCCAGATGAGCTATTGACATTTACAGTGAGTGATTAAATGAATTAAAGACGAGAGCTTCAGGCCGGAGTCCCGCTCGGCGGCATAATGTGCATGTGTGCAGGGTTTTGTTCCAACTGAGCTCTCGATTAGTCCGTTTTGTGAAGTCGGTGTTGTTTTTTCTTTTGTCTTTCAATAGCTTTTGTTTTGAACTATTAAGAGAGTGTATTAATTATTAAAGCCTTATTAATCCAGCCTAGATATTTACTCTCTTTTGCATGTTTCATAAATGATTAAAGAGGAAACACTGACCTTCCACTTAAGGCCAGCGTCCATGTTTTGAAAAATGTTATTGACTGATCAAAAAGATAATCATGAATTGTTGATTTTATAGACACACAGACACAAACACACATATAACTTTTGATTAAATTTGAATAAATATATATGTGTGTGTTTTTGTGTGTGTTTTGATCACTGATGATAGGTAGCCGGCTAACTATCATAATTGTTAATTGTAAATATAGAACAAGAATAATTTGAATGTTGTTGACCCTGACGTACCTGACAACGATCCACGTAAGTCTGTTTAAAACATTAAACCGTCCACTGACACCTGTGTAAAGGCAGTTTTCTAATTGTAGTGGAAATGGTGTCTCATTGCTTTATTATGCATAGAATGTTCTGACAAAATGTGTTTTTCATGCTCATGAAATAATGGATATTTGGAGACATATTTTCCGTAGGACAACAATAACATAATTTAATAAACAGCTCAGTCAAGACTAATTAACAGTTGGCCACCAGGAACTTGACTAGGAACCTTGACTTGGGGCCTTCCTGTAGGAAATGGAAGGATGAAGCAAATGAATGAAGAAGGGAGAATGAAGAAAGGATGCCGCATTTCTATAATAAAGGAGGGAGGCTTAAATAATACTGCATTCCTAACTTAAAGGGGCAAAAAACACCTAATTTCACTGCATCCGCATCATCAGTCAGACTCTCATTCTCTGTAGCTGCAAGACCTGATAATTGATCCCATTAAACAGACACACTCCATGCTGCCTTGGATTTGTGGTGGTATATATCCTTTTTTGGCATATGGAGCCCCCCCTCGACAGGGAGGTGTAACGCCCCCCCCCCCCTGGCTGGCCCCCACACAGTGGCAGTGCTTGCATTAGGCTACTGTGGAGACTAGCATTCTGAGGTATCAGTGGAGGCTTTGGGGTTTGAGACGTCTTTGAAGAACTGCTATGAAACATGCTATCATATGACATGCTATTATATTACAGGGTAACTCATGATGTGCTTTTGGGACCCTACTACTTCAGATCACACATAACATAAAAATTCACGTTATAATCAACATATATAAAAAACAGTTTATTTACAGTATATGCAACTACTCTTCAAATTATGTCGACTCACTGAAGTAGTTAGGGAAACAAAGTCTGCTTTTTTCATGAGTAAAAATCAGGCTACAGTGTGCGGGGAATGTCATGGTGACTCACTGCTTATCTCAAGGGCCAAATGCGTATATGAACCAGGCCGTCGCAACAAAACATGCGGTGAGCGATGCTGCGTTGTGGCTGCAGGGCTCCACCCACCTAGACCCTGAGGGAGTGAAACATTAGATGGCTTCTTTATCCAAGTAATGTGACCTGTTCCCCAAGGAGGTGCTGCTTTTACAGTCAGAGATCCTTAGAAGTACTTAAGGAAATGGGATGTTTCCGGGAATCTGGGCTGGGGGGTATCACCTTACATCAGCTGGTGTCTGCCTTTCTGGGGAAGCAACCAAGTGGCATAAGAGACCCCAAGAACCCCCCCCCCCCCCACTCCCATCTCTCATTAAACAGGCCCTCTCTGGGTTATCCTGATAGCCATCCAAGCATCGGTCTTCTTTTCATGGCAGTGGTGACTGTCCCCAGGGACACTAAGGGTTAGGGGGTAGGCGGTGTGCGAGGGGGGGGGACCGTGTGGATACATCTGACTGTTTATTGGCAACCCCAGGAGGCACTCGAGAAGGGCACTTAAAGAGCCCAGGGCAGGTGGTGTTTCTCAAGGGGTAAGAGGTGGGCACTCCGTTTCAATTAAAACAGCAGATGTTCTACCATAATCTCACTAAAGGATGCAATCCCATCTTCTATCTAAACTACGCTTTGCACATCTTAGCGAGAGGGAGACGAGCCTGAATGGACAGTCTTCTTTCATTTCTAAGGGTGCTAAGCATTCTGAATAGATAAAATATTGATCTAGGAAATTTTGTCCCTTTAAAAATCACTTCCACTGCTTGCACAACAGTTGATTTACAAAACAATATTTGGCCTGATTAGACAATGCGTGAGTCCACAGCCACTGCCTTGCACTCAGGACTCTTACACAACAATCCCATTCTGGTGTTGTGCAATCCATACCCCGATTGCCCATGTGAAACAAGGGTCAGTGGGTATCAGGGCATTAATCCTCTTCTCCTCTCCTCGATTCATCTCCTCACCACCAGTGTTGTGCTGCCATGTCAAACAGGCTCGGCAGAACTTAAAATGATGTCTCAGAACCATTCATAGGTGCGTATGCATTGCTACCTTAGGGATGGCAAATTACAGTGAGATATTGGAAACACCGGCCAAGGGATGACTTCTGTCAATTTTTTAACCGTCTTTCATGACATGATTATCATGAAGAGGAAAATATAGCAATCAAGGTAAATATTTTTAAAAATGAGGTACAGGTTTGGCGATTTCATTATGGAATTCACAGCACTGGCTCATCGGGAAAAGCCTCCTTCATAACCCACACAGTATCACAAAAAACCAAACTTCTAAAGCTCTTGGCTGAAACTCAACAATGTTCTTCTAATAAAACTGTTTATGGCTGCTGAAAGATATCTAAAAATAGCTCCACTCTTCTGTTTATTTTAAGCTTTTGGGAATCTACTTATCTTCATTTACCGAAATGTTTTGTATCCAATATAGTAATCCAGTTACCAAAATGACCAGGTAAAATCTGAAACTCAGACCAGAGCCAAACAGCATTCCAGCTTAACAACCATGGGTCTGGTGTGGACCATTAAAAAGGGAATGGTACAAATTCCTTAAATTCTTTCTTTCTTTCTTTCTTTCTTTCTTTCTTTCTTTCTTTCTTTCTTTCTTTTGTTATAAAAAGTAATGACAAAAGGAGCCCTTTGTTCACTAGAAGCAGTACCTGCAGGATAAGTCAGGCTTTGCTCGTAAACGAACGAGGAATGCAGTTGATTCCTCTTGCCATTTTTTGTTTACCTTGAGCTGTGCTTATCCAAATTCCCAGGCTCTCCTTGCGATCTTTACATGCTTCAGATCTGAATCGGGGTGTGTGTCCCTCTCATGGGGTATCAGCCTGGAACACCTTCCAGTAAGACCTCATAATCAGCAGGTTGATCTCTGCTTATTCTGCTATCTATGTTTTTGTGTCGTTAAAATAATTGTGATCTTTGATCAATGATGACAAGGCGAGTGAGAAAACTGGTGCAAATGAAGCTTTTCATGTTGACAGTTTTCTAAAGGTGGGTTTACGCGATACTATATTATAATAACTGAACAGGAGGAAGTGAATGTTTATTTAGCACAGGTATGTCCCTCGTCTAAAGATAGACATTTCACAGTTGAACGTCAACAGTGTATTGGCTATGTGTGTGTCTGTTTATTGAAGGGTTTCTCCTCTGATGTTGTTATATATATAATATGAAATTAGGAGTATTTGAAGTTTACGGTATCTCACGACATCAGTTACAGTCGCCATAACCAATAACTAAGTGAAATTAATGATTTTCACCCTAAATCCCAATTAATGTTAATATCTGTGCGTCCTGCAATAACCCCTGTCTGGACAGATCAACATGTTATCCAGATTATAACATTCAATTTCTGTCTATTTCTGGTGAGTGGAAGCAAACCTGTAGTAGATGAGTGCTCTTGTAACTATTGTATTTCTTTTGGTGGGGAAGTGGGCAGTGTGGATATAGTGAGAGTTGGGGGTGCATTTGGACCTTCTTGAATAGGAATGTAGAGGAATAGTCAAGGAGAAAGCAAGTGGAGTGTTTCTAGTGGAAAGGGTTATTAGTGTGGCACATAAATAGGCAGAAACACAATAATATAATCTATTAAAAAACGTTAATCGCCAAATCAACCTGATTCAGTGTTATATGCATTTAAAGCAGAAATATACAGTACTTTGAGAAATGAAATGAAAGCAGTACTATAGTACTCCTGACTTAAGACAGGGCTGTTTATGATTTACTTTCTTCCTGAGTGACAGTGAGAACACCACGGCTTAAAATTAAATTAATTTATCTCCCTACTCTGATTTCTCATCAGAATCAATGGCCTTCACTGCCTTCAGTCTCTAATGTTGTCTCCCATGCGCTGAGAGATCTGGGAGAAAGAATGAACAGCACACTTATGAGATGATTCTATACACATTCAGAAATCGTTTGACATGTCTTGCAAAAGCGTGAGCGAGTTTCATACTGTATCATGTGAATGAAACTATTTGAAAAGGCACAATAAACCGGCAAACTATTTAAGAGCCATCAGGGGAACCTCTCCAAATATTTGCTCTTTCAATATTCAAATCTCCTGGGCAAACCGCGACACAATGCTGAGCCCATACCCTTTCATTAAACACAGATAGGATACAGTTTTACATTTTCATTTGGAAGGTTAGTATGAGTGACATTTACATTTCCTGAGAACTTAATCCAGGGCCTAAGGCAGCTGAACGGCTTCAGAACAGAAGCTGAATGGCTTCAGAACAGATCAACATGTAACAGATAGCAATCAAACAGCTCTCTGTAAATCGCTACACCCATCTCACAATACGGACGCTCTCCATAACATGTCCTAAGTATAAAACAGGGCGATAACATTTACAAAGGGAATGATGCAGCAAATGAGCTCCACTCTTTATCCTTCAACCATTGCTCTGCGATTCCAGACAGCAGGTTGATAGCACTTTAAGATGCTTTTGCGCCAGTTCATTGTCGGCTTTGCCAAATTAGCTGCTGAATATGAATGAGGCGGGTGGCTAAATAAAGGGTGACCCCCCCCCACTCGAACAGGGCAATGGAGGAAGCAGCAGCTGTAGCAGTCTGGATGTTTGATTGGGGGAGCCATGATAGATGGAATGAAAGGCCTCACCCGCAGCCCCTCCCCTCCTGTCACGTATCCATCTGGGGCTCTACATACTCAGCAGGGGAAACAAAGGCACTCCAGCTCTTGGTTCATTTGTCATCCAGGGCTTACCTGACTCTGGCTAATAGATCCCTTCGTGGTACCCAGGTGAAGAGTAGCCTCTAGTCAACGGGCCACCTCACATCTTTTACTTAAGAGGTCACTGGAGCACCGTACTTCAAGGTGTAGCATCTCGCAAGAACACGGGCTTCCTGATAAGATGCACGTGGCAGAGACAAAGGACCATCCACAGTAATACAGGATCCTTCCTTCCTGTTTCATAGTAAACATACAACCCTGGAAGGTGTAGCCATGCTGTCCATACTGATATGAGATCAATCAACATGAACATTTTGTGATAGCAATTCAAAACAAAAACAAGGCAAAACAATATACATATAAAACAAGCCAACCCTTGACACTGCAACATAACCTTCAAAAAACATAAATAACAATCATAATGTTGAATTCTCAAGAAAAAGCACATTTAAAGTACATTGTCTTTTCTGCTTTCTATACTGACAGCACAATTAATGGTGATATTCAAATCAAGGACTAGATTAATAATGCTTGTGTTTTTTATGTAAAGTTACTTTGAAAATTCAGGTTTTGTCAGTGTCAGTATTATCATGGAATATTTTATTGGCCAACTGATATATCATTAGAATTGGTAGCACAGTTGCTGTGAACATCTGGGGCTGAGGATTGAAATCCTGTACCCACTATTCAGTGTGGTGTGAGTTTCTTCCTGGAGACTAGGTTAATTGATGTTTCTAAAGTGTCCTGAATGAGTGAACGCCCAGGGTGCCTTGTGTCTGCTGATTTACTCTCTAAGTTCTCTGTATACCGGATAAATGGGATGGATGTATATATAATGCTTTTTTAATCGTGTGGGATCCTTGGATCAATACTTTTGAGAAATCATTTTAAAAGTCACTCAATAGTTCAAGGAAGCAGTTTAGAAAATCTGATAATTGTGTCTATGACAACAAATATAGTGCAACAATTATGACAATGATACAATCATCCACAGCAAATAGACTCCATGGGGTTGCATGCTTCCCATTCATGTACATTCTATTTGTTTATACATGACTAATAAGGAAATATTATTCCACCGAGTTATTTTTCCTTGGAAATTTTACATAGTACTGCTGGAACAAACACATTCCTGTTTGCATTCTTGTTCACAAGAAAACACAGTGTCCCAGCATCACGAAAAAAAATAAAAATAAAAATCAACATCTGTTTTTAACCTTCAAGGCCACACACTGCACTGAGGAGACCCTTGTTCATGGTGCTGGTTTTTCTTGCCGGTATCTTGTGATAACTTTTATGGGGCCCAGTAATGCAATCCAAACCAGAAGCTGAGTGTCGTCCTACTCTAACTTATCTGATTATGAGTCACAACACATTCTTCAGCTTGGAAGAAAAACAACAGTTTCACACTCCACACAGGACATACGGAAAGAGACAGACCAGAGAAAGAAGCTCATAAATAGTAGGAGATATGATTCATTATCCCCAAATAGCAGTGAGAGGTACACACATGGATAAAGTTTAAAAAGTTATATCACAAAGAAATCATTTGACCAAATGTTTCATGCACTGTGCTCAGAATCTTTTTCCATTCAATGACTTTTAAAGAATAATGTTACCTCAGTATTTCATTCAAGTTTTTTTTATTTCTTAGATTGAGGGAAAATAACATTGCATTGATGAAAAAGAAAAAAAAACACTATGTACACTGAAAAACGGAGAGTTATAGCCAGTACCTCTATTTGCTAAAAACCACCATAGTTTAGAACAGGGCTATTCAACTCACAGTCCTCAAGGGCCGAGCCCTGCTGATTTTCCAGCTTTTCTTCACCTGTGAGCAGGTTGTGAAGCCTCTGACCAATCAGAATCAGTAATTATTAAACTAACTACCTGGGACAACTGAAAACAAGGCCTGGATCTGGAATCAAGGGCCTGAGTTGAATAGCCCTGGTTTAAAGCACCTTTTGATACACATTGCTGTTGTGAGATGTCACCTAAAAGTCTTCTTTTAGTAGCTGTCAAACTCTCTGCAGCTCTGTTAAGCTCCTATCCATTCTTACAGTCTTTGTCCGCACCTGATTGGGATTGTTCATAAGTAGCAGCGAGGAGGAACAGTGAAAATATTGCAATGTTGTAATTTGAAACCACCAACAGTAACATTAACAGCAACAAATCATATCAAGGCCAAAGTCAACAATGCTTGCGAGTTTTTATCCAATATGATATATAACCTGGGGATCTCCCCTAATAGCCACAAATATTATGTAAATATTATTACGCAGGAAAAAAACACCATAGTCATTACTGTTGTTTAAAAAGTCAACAAAGTGAAAAACAAGAACAAATTACTTTTTGAGAGATGGCCAGGACAATAGGAAGTACTTGGCTTGGCCCCTTTGTCTTGGTGCCTCTCCTTATTTCCTCACACAGCGAAGCAGGATGCTTGGTGCTTCCTATTGGCTGACCTGGCGAGCTTATAAACTTTTCCTGCCTCCTCACTCCAGGCAAGGCCTTTACTTTTTTTTACAGCCCTCAGGAAGCTAATCTTGCGCAAATAATCACCTTCCTGTTTCTCTCTCTGTGACACAAGAGCCAAACGGCAAGAGGACAGAGAGGAGACACTGCTACACAAGAACGGAACTCCACATGATCTGTTTACCTCTAACATGGGCGGGAGTGGGGGGGGGGGGCAGATGTCACATGACCATATTCTATACCATGTGTTTTGCTTACAGTGGACTTCTCAGGGTGGGCAGTGGATTTTTCATGTGCGCCCTGACCTCCTCAGAGAGCCATTTCATTTAGCCATGGTCCTTAAAAGATAAAGGATAACCAGTAGGGGTCATAGTTAATAAGGTGGTGTTTTTAGTGTCACATTTGAGCCCTAGTTGGGATGTTTATTAGAAAATGAACTCAGGGCTGGGGTCAAGTGTGTAGCACTGTCCCACGTGGCTTTGCTGAGGCTTGATAAGAGGCGGCGGAGATGAATGGCCGCCTGTTTGCTGGCGCCAAAACAGGTACTGGGTATCTAATCATTCAGAAATATTCTAAAAAAGTAACGGTATACAGAGGATAGCTTCACTCAACTGCTTCATACTTGTTTATAAAATCATTCCACCATAAACATATGACATGTAAAGAGCTGAATTGTTGACTCCAGGATGCTTTTGTAAGCCCACGAAAACAAACAGTATCTCCTTTCCTAAGGCAGAACAACAATCCCATAATGCACCCAACTCCACCTAACTTTCAATTTGAGTATTAATGATTTAATCAGTCACCTTAGAGTACACTACACCTGTACTGTGCTGTAATCGGGTAACTGAACAAGGTCCATGTGATCATACTATGAGCCAAAGGTAGATGGTTCAGAATCTTATTTAGACTGAGCATGGAGCTGATTATTGGATTAGTGGAGCTGGGCTTGGTTTGTTTGTATTCTTTTCTCCCCGGTTTTGCTCAGGGTTGCTGCAGCCTTTGAGCTTGGTGTGCCGGTATCTGGTTTCTGGGTTTGTGATCTTAGTTAGCTGGACATAGCCGCTAGCTACGCCCAACATGTTGTGCTAAGGTAATGGTTATATTGTTTTTTCAGCCTCATATACTGGTTCCTGTTCCTGGGGCTCTGCACTTGAGTCTACTTCCTGTACACCTTTCCCTGAAGCCGTCCAACCAATCACACAGGATTGGTTAACTGGTTCCTGGCAGTTCTCTGTCCAGTTTTCTCAGGGCTTTTCCAGCAGCCGTCGGGCGGTGTGGGTGAATGGCCCAGTTCAGGGTGTTCCCCCTTAACGTGTTCCAGCTGAGTCCTGATCATAGTAGACTTAATGTCCCCACACAGCAAGTACTAATACCCCGGTCTAGAAGACATTCAAACATCCGTTCTGCTTAGTCCACTTTGTTGAACTCATTTCAATGGAAATAGCCAGTGGTCTGTAAAGGGCCACACAAGAATTTTCACAGCAGTCATGTTAAATGCTAAAGCTGCAGGGAAAAAGTGAATTATTTTTCCTGTCCGACACACATTGCATGTTGACCTGATTAACCATTTTAATCAACAAAGACATCATCCACAGAGACATGACAGACAGGTTCCTATTTCTTCCTGAATGTCTCACAGGCTTGCTGCTGATACATATGGCACCTCTTAAACAGCAATGATGTGTCATCACATCGATTGCACTGGACTATTGTAGTTCTTAGGGTAAATTGCTTCAGTTAAGACTTAACGGTCATGTCCACTGAGTTTTGAATGTTCAAGTGATATTAACGTCAGACAAGGATTTCTGAGAATCATTTTAGATTGGCCATGTTGATAAGTTTCGATAGTGGTGTTGAGGTAAGTTTTGTTTTTCTAAAGTGGTTTGAGGTAATTAGTGAACAGTGAGGAGCTGTTACCATGGGAACGTGTTCTGGTGAACACCTATTCTGTTCACTTCAGTGAGCACGTGAGAGGTCAGTCCACACCAAAAACCACTCCAGTACCCTCCTTCCTTACCCTTTCTTTCCTTAGTCCTCCAGTTCTCCAAGGATTCAGCCTTTCAGAACCTTGCATTTCATGAAATCCAAAATCAGTCTCTAGATGTAACAAATTTTACGATTTAGGGGTAGCTAGAATTTTTATTCATATGTAACAATTGCAGCAGACAATATCATTCCGGGCAATGGCAATGACCAATGGTAAGAATGTTTAGCCCAGACAGAAGACGGTGGGGGATTCATGTCACAAATGTGAACTAAACAGAAACATCGGGACGTTTTATTCTCACAAGCACAGAGACAATAACTGCAGGCAGGAGATGCACACAAAGAAAATAAACAATCCCACATCACTTCCCATCTTTTTTTAATAAGCCTTTGGTTCAGTTTTTAATTTTAATGCCATTTTAAATTCAGTATTAAATCTATACGCCTGTGAAAAAACATTAATTAAAATGCTTATTGTAATTTATGTAATCTCACTAATAACTGATAACTGTCACTACTCCCCCCTACCCCCCAAAAAAGCTCATCACACATATGTTATATTACATAGATTTAAGATTACAAAGGGTTACACGATCACCATCAAGGTTAAACTCATTGTCCTTTTTTCTCCCACTTGACCGATTTTATTTCATTAATGCTGTATAGCTCCCTGTATAATTGCTTTGTGGCGAACTTTGTTTCCTTTTAGTGTGGAATGTGCAGAATGGTGGGAAACTTTGACTAGAAATAAATGAGCGTGAGGGGGGGTACTGAAAGGGAAACAAAGACCCCGTGATGTCAGGAATGGATGAGGGCACTGGAAATGGCGACGCAAATACAAACAGTACCATAGAAACAATTCCATTTAGTGAGTGCATTGAAAAAATAAACACACGTTTGAATTAACTATAAATGATAATTGCCGGCTTCAGACCCAATCCAGCACCTACAGTAGGTACAGAAAGTATTCAGGCCTCCTTCAATTTTAAACTCTTTGTTATATTGCAGCTATTTGCTAAAATCATTTAAAATTTCCCTCAATTAATGTACACACAGCACCCCATATTGACAGACAAAAAAAAAGAATTTTTGAAATTGTTTATTAAAAAAGAAAAACTGAAATATCACATGGTCCTAAGTATTCAGACTGGTCAAACTGAAATATCACATGGTCCTAAGTATTCAGACTGGTCAAACTGAAATATCACATGGCCCTAAGTAAGACCCTTTGCTCCGTATTTAGTAGAAGCTTCCTTTTGAGCTCATACAGCCATGAGTCTTTCTGGGAAGAATACAACACCTCGATTTGGGGATCCTCTACCATTCCTCCTTGCAGATCCTCCCCAGTTCTGTCAGGTTGGATGGTAAACGTTGGTGGACAGCCATTTTTAGGTCTCTCCAGAGATGCTCAATTGGGTTTAAGTCAGGGCTCTGGCTGGGCCGTTCAAGAACAGTCAGAGTTGTTGTGAAGCCATTCCTTCGTTATTTTAGCTGTGTGCTTCGGGTCATTGTCTTGTTGGAAGGTAAACCTTCGTCCCAGTCTGAGGTCCTTAGCACTCTGGAGAAGGTTTTTGTCCAGGATATCCCTGTACTTGGCCGCATTCATCTTTCCCTCGATTTCAACCAGTCGTCCCGTCCCTGCAGCTGAAAAACACCCCCACAGCATGATGCTGCCCCCGCCATGCTTCACTGTACGGACTGTATTGGACGATGATGAGCAGTGCCTGATTGTCTCCACACATACCGCTTAGAATTAAGGCAAAACAGTTCTATCGTGGTCTCATCAGACCAGAGAATCTTATTTCTCACCATCTCAGTGTCCTTCAGGTGTCTTTTAGCAAACTCCATGCGGGCTGTCATGTGTCTTGCACTGAGGAGAGGCTTCCGACAGGCCACTCTGCCATAAAGCCCTGACTGGTGCAGGGCTGCAGTGATGGTTGACTTTCTGCAACTTTCTCCTGGATCTCCTGACTGCATCTCTGGAGCTCAGCCAAAGTGATCTTTGGGTTCTTCTTCCCCTCTCTCACCAAGGCTCCTCTCCCCCGGTAGCTCAGCTTGGTCGGACGGCCAGCTCTACGAAGGGTTCTGGTCGTCCCGAACGTCTTCCATTTAAGGATTATGGAGGCCACTGTGCTCTTGGGAACCTTAAGCGCAGCAGAAATTTTTTTGCAACCTTGGCCAGATCTGTGCCTTGACACGATTCTGTCTCTGAGCTCTTCAGGCAGTTCCATTGGCCTCATGGTTCTCATTTGCTCTGACTTGCATTGTGAGCTGTAAGGTCTTATATAGACAGGTGTGTGTCTTTCCTAATCAAGTCCAATGAGTATAATCAAACACAGCTGGACTCAAATGAATGAATGAAGGATGATCAGAAGAAATGGAGGAAAGCACCTGAGTTCACAGCAAAGGGTCTGAACACTTAGGACCATGTGATACTTCAGTCTTTCTTTTTTAATAAATCTGCAACAATTCCAAAAATCCTTTTTTTTTGTCTGTCAATATGGGGTGCTGTGTGTATGAGGAAAAAATGCTTTTAGGGCATGAGGAAAAAATTAATGAGGAAAAAAATAATAATTCTAAATGATTTTAGCAAAAGGCTGCAATACAACAGAGAATGTAAAATTGAAGGGGGTCTGAATACTTTCCATACTCACTGAAGGTGGGCAGATAGTAATGTGATGTCCTCCCCATAAAGCTGCTTTGTCGCTGCGCCTCACATGGCATGAATAGGGGATAATTTATGATTCCGTGACATATTATGTGTTACATTTCCATACAGAACACGAGCATAAGCCCATGTCATAATGTATGGCTTGACTGCGCTGCTTAAATGGAGGGAGTATGATACAGGATGTAAGAAGTTATCGCATCACTCATTTAATGTTTTACAGCCGTGTGTGCACAAGACAAATAGTCTGGCTGAGGCACCTGACCATGAAAAAGTCTTACATGTTACTGTATAGCTCATGGAAAACATACAAGGCTGGACTGACTTCTTTAATATTGCATCCATTCTATGGTATTGATATTATTTTTTCTTTTTTTTGAAGCAGATTATTACCCTTCCAACCCCAACCCCCAAAACAACAAAGGAAAAAAAATGCCAGTTTGCAGTTACTTTTATAAAACAAAAATTGGGGTAACATTTCCTTAAACAGTGGAAAAATGTAGGCAGATACACAGTAGGTATAACAAACAAACTAATATCTGATATCCAGAAAAGCTCCTCAGGGTTCTATAGTAGAAGCTGTTTACGGAACATTTCTAGAAAGACCTTGCCAGGAATAAATGCACCAGACCATGGAAAAAGATAAGATTCTCCAATCGACTTTTGCCACGAGTAAACAAGTAATTCACAGTGCAGTGAGATTGTAACTTTAGACACGGGATATATGCAGAGATCTGGGCTCTTCTTTCATCTCCACAAATAACCGAATCTATTCCTGGTTCCATCAGGGAGGAAAGGTGTATGGATCACCTTCTAGGACTATCACAGACAAGGTCATTGCACAAGAAAGTACTATGAACCTGACAGTTCCAGATCATTCCGGCTTGCTGACAGGAGCTGGGATCATCTGAAATGTGGCAGAAGTTGGCTTTGCTGGTCACACGAATTGGACTTAATGTGTTGTCGCCACCCCCATTGATTACTTCCTGCCAGTGCCATAGAGGTTTGGTTAAAGGTGAACCACTACCACTGAAACGATATAGTTCCCAGTCACTGGAGTCCGTCCATAGACAGGGCTGTTTATGTTCCATAGCCACTCTTACATTCTGTTTTCGAATCGGCACTCGGGTTTGTTCGGCTTCTGCCTTCTGTTATTGCTTTGCTGTGCCCCAGATGCTGTCGGTCAATGGAAACCTCTGTCACCGTTTAACTTCCCCGTTTCATCCAAGTACTCAGGAAAAAAAAAGTAGGGACCCAGTTTCAATGGAAAGTGTACTGCTGCTTTGGAGGAAGGCGTCACAGAAATGAATAAATTAATAGGATGAGAACAGATACTTGACCCCTGTTTATAACTGATCTGCAAACACTTTTGCATGGATACATTCCTGGACAGGATGGCTCCAAGGGGCTGGGGGGGTTCTCTGCCCTAATGAAAGGTGATGTTTGTATACATCCTTTTTATCCTCTCTCCTATTCCCTCGGTATATATTATTTTCCTCCAGTACCGCTACATGTTACATGATACATGTTCAGCCTGTGAGCGAGATGCACAAGAACCCATTTCAGTCCAGTGACTGGAACCCCCCTCCCCCCTCTCGATAAACCGCTCGTTCTGTACAGACTGCAGGCTTCCTGCCAGCCTCTCAGAGGTGTGCTTGTGGACTCTATGCTATATTGCCATATTGTCAAAATTAAGCTTTGAGAGGAACAACAGCTCCATAGCAATAAATCTGAACCCATTAAACTACAGTGACAATATGAAAATAAAATTCAACCTGAAAATTCAATCCTTTTTCATCAAAAGCAATCTCTACTAAGCTATACACCCTTCAGGCTGATAATTTGCTTAGGCAATAGAGCTTCATTGCGTATGATAAACCAGTAAAGCATTTTTTTCACTTACATTTTTGGATGCCACATCACAATTTCAGACACAATGTTGCACAATAACACAATGTACGATAAAATCCATTCATTAAAACAATTCAAAATGTTTTATGGAGATCATATTGATGTAGTTAGAGAGGTTTCAAAACAAAAGCAGAAGCAGGGGAACCCTGGGTGATATTTTATAAGTGTTATTCATAGACAGGAGAAACATTTGGGCTGGCACCAAGCCAAAAAGGCAAACAGAACATTATTTTTTGATTTCAAAGAAAATAAACTGTCCCCCACATAAATTTCTGTGCAGTATGGAACATTGACCAGCATGCATCTATAAATTAGCAACAAAAACCTTCCAGAATGAGTGTTTATATAAAACTTCTATATGGTTGTTAGCAGTATTACACCCCTTAGCTGATTTTTTTTTAATTGTGATTATCTTACTGGTAGGTAAAAATTGGGATCTCTTATTGGAATTGCATATTCAAACCCAGGCACATTTTTTTGTTCCCCATGTCCATGTGGGTGAGTCTCTGGTTTCCTTTCACACTCTATGCCATCCAGGAGAACTGTTGGTTCTAAATTGACTGTTTGTCTCTGTGATGAACTGGCTCCCATCCATGCACTATTCAGCTTGGTACCTCGTGTTTCCTGGGATCAGCTCCAGATCACTGCAAACCCTATCCGGATAAATCGCTGCAGCAAATAGATGATGAATTTTCCTCTTTTTTGCAGTCTTTTTCTGACAAGCTATCCCACTGTTGAAAATTGATTAAAAAACTAAACGACTAGCTAGTTTGATATGAGCTGACCAAGATTTTCGAAGAAAAGGGGGCCAGCACCAAAATGCTGGCATCAGAAAAGAATAAAAGATATGGAAGCGGCTGGTAAATTGGTGCCAGATAGGTCCAGCATTTCCTGTTCTCAACACATTATGCAAAGGGTCCTCTCATATTCAGTGTGCAGCCAAGAAGATAATAGTCAAATGTCTCTAAATTCCTTAGAGACTCTAACTTCTACCCATCTAATTGACGCACATCTGCCAACATTTATTCTGTACAGCCAACAGCCTCCATGCTGTTCATTTGAAGCCTAGACACACTGTTCTCACATGTATCAGGGATAAATAAATGCAAAGCCAAGGGTAGTCTGGTCAGACAGCCGAAACAGGGAGTGTCTGCAACCTCGTATCCAGGTGTTTGACAGTGAAAAAGGATCCTCTGCTCATTTATTACTTCAGACATTCCATCCATGATGGGTGTTGGGTGCTTTGTGGATTGAGCAGGGTTGCCTTCTTTCAGGTAGAAAAATCATAGGTGGTTTGGGAGTAAAAGAGACTCTTGAACATTAGAGGAAGAGAATTAAAAGGTGTTTTGTACCACAGCAGACCTGTTGCACAGCAGACACTGAAATGTTTTCAGCTCACAAACTTATTGTGGTAGATGACCTTGTAAATGAATAATGGTTTTGTGGAGCTTTAGATATTCCAGGTTCTATAGAAAAGTGTTTTATCTGTCTTTTCTAGAGCAGATACTGATAAGCCCTATGGGCATGTGATCTGTTTAATGCCCTAAAAGCACCACAGTAAATCAAAGGCCAGTCAGACACCTACATCTGCCTTACATTATATAATCAAACATAGAAGTTTTCTTTACCCCTACAGCTGGAACCATTTGCACCTAAAATTCCTTTTCTTTTTACAACAACCCTGTGCTATTGGTCTTGGTGAGCGGCTAGGCTAAGGTCGAAGTCCAGCGTAAATCTTGTTTTTCGCACTACAGGCTATTGTTTTGATTGTAGACTTCTCCTAGTGAGTTCTGAAGGTGTCCAGATGCATCTGAATAGCCGAACAGCCCCTAAAACATTATACTAAAGCATCCATCTTAATGATACATAGTCACAACATGTAGACATTTGCTGGGGCTCAAGGACATCAAGCACAGGCAAAGGCCCAGGGACACAGATGTGAGAAGCAGAGTGGGAGCACAGGCAGATTGTGTTTTAAGATCTTTTATTTGACCTGCTGAACAAGAAGTCATCATGCCTCAAGGAAACTGCAACTTGTGTTCATTTTATAGCATTTTACTCATAGACAGATGTACATGAGATCTAAATAGAGATTTTACACAAACATTAGGCAGTTCACTGAAAAAGCATTTGGGTACAAAAAGCCTTTATATAATAAAAATCTATGGGGAAACATTGGTGTAAAAATAACACAGATGTTTAAATGTTTTAAAAAATTAGGAAATTCGTTTTTTTTATGCCAAATGCCATTTGAGAAGAATATTGTTGTTTCAATATTCTGTCAAACATATTACAATTAATTGTTGAGGTAACACCTTGTTCTCACAGAGTGTGACTCCTTGGAATTGTGGATACGTATGAGGTACTGTATTCCTGGAAAACATGCTATTAGTCACAGAAAATATGAATGCTACTACAGGTTTAAGAATGCAGTAGGAATCTCCATACTTGTGTGCTGATAGACTTACGGATGACAGTGTATGAGATTCACGTTCATTTGTTTTCCTTGTATAACTTTGCGGTTGCCAAACATTACACACCCCAAAGATGGCCGCCAAATATCACACACCCCAAAGAAGGCCTGCAGGCAATTTCCACATAGTGCTGAGAGTGGGATGCAAACCAAAGAGAAGGTTTCTGTATGTAAGCAACCCCTTAGCGTGTTTATTTAAGGATTGCTACTGCAGCCTTGTGTCATGCTGCACACCAAAGATCACTACTACACCATCGCAGTGCACAGCGAGGATCACTACTGCATGGCTATACTGCACACCAAAGATCACTACTACACCATCGCAGTGCACAGCGAGGATCACTACTGCATGGCTATACTGCACACCAAAGATCACTACTACACCATCGCAGTGCACAGCGAGGATCACTACTGCATGGCTATACTGCACACCAA
>JAABNY020000034.1:12770003-12780221 GCA_015164015.2 Brevimyrus niger
GGCAAACAAACAAGCAGCAGTACTACTATGGGCAAACAAACAAGCAGCAGTACTACTATGGGCAAACAAACAAGCAGAAGTACCACTATGGGCAAACAAACAAGCAGCAGTACCACTATGGGCAAACAAACAAGCAGCAGTACTACTATGGGCAAACAAACAAGCAGAAGTACCACTATGGGCAAACAAACAAGCAGCAGTACTACTATGGGCAAACAAACAAGCAGCAATACTACTATGGGCAAACAAACAAGCAGCAGTACACTTTATTTATTCATATTTATAATAAATGCAAGAACAAGATGTTATTCCCCCCAGTCAATTTAGGCTTTCCCTGTTTTAATGGTATGTTCTTAAAAAGAGAGAAATGAGACGGTTTTATCTGCAGTCAGCGTGGTAAACGTGATCTTCTGCTGAAGGATCCTGGCTCCGCCCGTCCTCGCAGACGTCTGGCAGGGCAGGGAGGCTTAGCCGAGACACCCAGGCGGGATTGACCAGACAGACAGTCACCTGCCTGTGTGACAATGGGCTGGAGCGTGTCATGGCCCCGACGCAGCCTGCATGCTAATGTCCTGGAGAGGAGACCGGAATGGGGGGGGGGCAGAGGAGGAGATGCACCCTGTCTGGCAGGAATGGTTCTGTCCCAGACAGTACCAATCCTCTTTGCCAGCCCCCACTGGCAGAGCAGTGATGCAGAGATCTCCCAGCCTTACACAAAAAACAACAACTTCATTAGAGCATTAAACTAGCCTTGTTTCATTTTCAGGAAGGGAAGGAGAACGACAACATGATAAGACAATAAGACAATAAACTGCATCTTTTATATGCACTTGTAATAAACACATGAATAATTCAGGAAATTCATTACAAGAGCAGCAGTAAGAGCTGGGATGTACTGGGCATTCCAGAAGACATGCAGTGTTTCGGACAACATGAAAGCGCTGCAGACAGAAATATGCTGTCATTTAATAAACTTTGTAATTACTTTTGAGCAGCCAGGTAAGCATTTGACTTGGATGCTTTAAAATGCCATAGTGAACAAAATAAAAAGAATTTAAAAAGATTGTGTTAATATTGCCAGTATTTTTTGCATCCCATTATGTTATTTGTGTTTGTGTGTGTGTTTGTTTGCGTCTCTGTGTGTTTGTGTTTGTGTATGTGTGTGTGTTTGTTTGTGTCTTCCTGTGTGTGTGTGTTTGTGTATGTGTGTGTTTGTTTGCGTTTTCGTGTGTGTGTGTGCGTCTTCATGTGTGTGTGTTTGTGTCTTCGTGTGTTTGTGTATGTGTGTGGGTTTGTTTGCGTCTTCCTGTGTGTGTGTGTGTGTATGTGTGTGTGTTTGTTTGTGTCTTCCTGTGTGTGTGTGTTTGTGTATGTGTGTTTGCCTCTTTGTGTGTGTGTTTGTGTATGTGTGTTTGTGTATGTGTGTTTGCCTCTTTGTGTGTGTGTTTGTGTATGTGTGTTTGTGTATGTGTGTGTGTATTTGTGTATGTGTGTGTGTATTTGTGTATGTGTGTGTTTGCGTCTTCGTGTGTGTGTGTTTGTGTGTGTGCGCATGTTTTTTTTCATGGCACACAGCACCCCTGAGGACTGGCATTGTATTCTTGTCTGAGTCTAGGGAAAAGGCAGACCCAACGTGTGTCAGCTCGAACCCTGGGGAATGTGCTCATATACCATACTTCCTCATTCTCTCTCGTTGCTCGCCTGTAAAATGTCAGCCCCCTGACTGTTGGCGTTGCGGTAATAACCATGGACACAGGCGCAGATGACTACAGGAGAGAGAGCCCATACTTGAAATTCAGAAGCAGACCAAGAACCGATTAAGAGAGATGGGTGTCGTAAGATCCATAAAATACATTTGCCCTGGTAGGTGAAGATTATGGCACATTGAATCAATGGATTAATTTAATGGTGCTGAAGGGAAGGACTGGGATGTCCCAGTGCATATTTTAAAAAGATGTGTCTCATTAACAATTTATTACCTAAAATAACACAAGACAACCGCCAAACAGTCCAATTCTATAAGGTAACATTACCAGAATAGCAAAAAAAAAATAGAAATTGATTCTCAAAATATCAGAGCAGCCATTCCGTTCTGTTTGCAACTGCTTTCATTTATTATTAATATTAAATTTATCAGATTAATTTTTAAAAATAAAATGTATTCTCTGGTCTCAGTACATGCCTATTGTCCAAGGTCAAAACACTTTCTTTAAAGTTGTTGTTACAAGAAGGTTGATGCAAAGGATCCATTTTCCCACATCATAATGAAATCAGGGTGTCAGAAGTGGGGATGGCGCATGCACACTGCTCCCTACCTGACAAAGACTCTTCCTGCTGGGCTTTACACCAGTAAATGTTCTTCAAACAGCAGGCCACACATTGTTTTCATCTACTGTCCACTGCTTGAGTGACTCACATGCCGTCTTGTGGTCCGATTCCACTCAAACAGACCCGAGGTGGAACACGCTAATAGCCACAACAATTTACAGCCCAATCACATATTGTTTTAGGAGACTCTAATGTTACTATTGATGCAACCATTTGCTCACATAGTGAAAAAAAATTACAAAAGGTCTCATTACATACACCCTGAGTAATGTCGGTCTGCAGTTACAGACTTATTTTAATCACCGTGTGATAGACAATTGGCTTTAAAGAAATGCAATTATAAGGCCATTTTATTTGGGTGAAGGGCCTTTAGTGCAGTATGTTTCAGTGCATGGTGGGATGCATCATTAGGAACCTGCAAAAATCTGAGCAGGCTGCAGAAGATTGAGGAAGATGAGCTGCGGGTGGTAGTGCAGCCTGTACGGAGGAGGGCGTGGTCAATGCATAGCTGGGCATTTATACTGTAACCATCTCTGTATGTGTGGGGCGGCACAGCGAGTTGAACCGCCGCTGACGTCTGCGCTTCCTGCATTACTGAACATGCTGTAACCAGTCCGTACACAACCAGCCACTTACAGCATCGACACACAGTATCTGTGTTTTCGAAACATCAGGCTCTCCGCTGTTTGCCAGGGACCGGTCCGTCCAAAATTGGACAATGACGCTGGATTCCTACAGTCGCCCACCGTGAATGAGCATGCAGAGGAAAAGGTGCCAACGTGCTCAACCACATGACTCCATTTAAAAACATGCAGCATTCGAACAATACAGATCACGCCACATAAACAACAAATAAATAAACAGCATAGCAAGCTGACACCCATGTAGCATGTTGCGTAAAGCAGGGAAGCTCATCAGCCCACCGAAACAAAAATCAATAGGCAGTTTCTGCGGCAGTCTCCGCTTAGGAAACCCATCCGCACCATAATTCTGAAGATAACTATTGCACATTGTGAGCCTTTAATGCTGCAATATTCTTACCATTCATCTCAGCATAGCCAGGTAGAGCTCAACCATAAACAAGGATTTTTGCAGGAAGCTCAGCAGTGACAAATATGGATCTAAATGTATTTTTGGATTGACCTGCAGGACATCACGGTGGATATAAAGTAAGAGTGAAAGAGAAACTGGGAAATGTTTTATCTTTTTATCTCACATGAATTGTTTAATGTCGTACACAGCCTGAACACAAAGGACAAAGAGTGATGGACACACGTGCTCAGAAGGGAGTTTATATCAAACTCAATGCGTTAAGCCAAAAGCTTACTAATGCAAAGCAAAAGGAAGCAAATATGTACGCAACACTATACAGTCCATATTTTATATGTGTGTGCATATGTGTGTGTGAAAGAGAGAGAAATAGAGAGAGAGAAAATGGGTGTTTATAAATGAAGACTAAATGAAGAATATTTAACTACTTTGTACAGGTAGCTAAAATGCCCACCAGCCACTCACCAGTGACATTTACGTGATGCATGTCCCATGTAAATCGCATGCTTGTTCAGACTTAGCCTTGCGTTAATACAATGCCTATCAGGTTTTATTACTGCGAGTGACTTAATTACACATCAAGCACTGGAGTGAATCTTGCTCTCTTTCTCTGTATGAAGAATTTCTTCGCCGCGCTCTTTTTTGTCATGCATGGTAAAAGATTTTGCCCACAGGTCATTGAACAATGGGGTGGAAAAAATGGCTCTAAATGGGCACCCAAAGAGTCGTGGCCAAGGTAAGATGCAGTCAGACAGCTGATATTTCCGAAACACACCGTGATGAAGAAAGCCGGAGAGGCTTCCCACTCTCTTACTCACATACTGAAGGCTGTCCACCGTGAAGCCCCCTTCAAAGCAGGGCCCGTCTTTGCCCTCTTCTGCAATTTCTACTAAGCTTAAGCAGAAACCCTAACCAAGGCATTTGTTGTACAGCAGAAATGCCCACCCTGATTTCTCATTTCAGGCCCTCCAGGCTCGCTGTGCAGAGATTGCATCAAGACTGAATAAAATCATGCAGGCTGCACTTCAGTCAGTCTCTCCTGAGGCCCAGCCTTTGAAATGCTCCTAAAGCGCTTTTGAGTGATTTTATGGTGGCAAGTTAATAGTGCAAACCAACGTAAACAAATGTCAAGATTGACTGTCACGTTATTGTGACAGATTTTTTTTTGTTTGAAATGGAGTGAAACTCACGGCACTCAGACACTTGTGCCAGTTTTCTTTCAGTATCGTATAATTAAGGAATTAATGCCCAGGGGAGGAACTTTGAAATGTATCTAAAATTAACTTATAATTTATGCACAAGTCAAAGTTCAAATATAATGGCAGCTGAGGGAGTTCTGGATTCTTCACTGAAATGTATAGTTGCAACTCAGAGCTTGAGATTTGTGTTATAAATTTCTCATAAGAAGATTCAAAGACAATATTCAGGCAATGATAGGACAAAAAAAAGGCGGCTAAGGAGATGCATTTTACTTCTCAATAAAATGCTTTGAATTTTTTTTCTTCAACCCGAACCTCGATCTTGTCAAAGACAGGAATTAATTTTAGCACCAACAGAGGTTTGATGTCATACATATGACACCTGGAGTTTCCCCGTTCACCTCGCCTGACAACAAAATTAGACCTCTTGCAAAATTAATTGAAGCAACAGAATTCCATTACAGGGAACACACCCAGCCCCCCTCCCCCCGCATTGCTCAGCCACCCCAGTATGCTTTCCCTGACCTGCCTGGACTCCGCTTCTTCCCCCGTAGAATATGTGGCTGACATAACCTTTATCATCCATTGTCAGGCTCATGCACAGGAGAGAATTATGGAGGGGCATTTTCCAATCCTCCAACACTTGTCCTCTGTAGCCCCCATTTCTCACATGCAGGGGGGGGGTGGCTTCCCTGCAGACACCCGGGCTGCTCATCAGCACTGAGCAGCTGCGCGTGACACGGACAGCCTGCAGATCGGTTGCCACGGAAGCAGTCGCCCCGTTGGGTGGACGTCTGTGTCCGTGGTGACCAGAAGGTGCATGGGAACATTGTATGATTTCTCTATGTACGGCCCATGCATCTGTCATTCTCACAAAAAAAAATAATAAAATTTAATTTTTAAATTTCTTTTCTGTGTATTATTCAGTGAATATTTCACTTAAAATAATCCCCCCACTAAAATCCTTAATTTGTTATGCTTGGGACTGCAGGACATTGAATGGGACCCTTGAGAATGTGAGGGAACCTCTGATGAAAATGCTGTCTTCATCGTTCTGTTCCTCCCGGTTGAAGATTTAATGCAACATTTTGCATTGTTCATGTCTACAGTAAGTCAGCTGACTCAGATTTAAGTTCAGATTTAATTGTGACATAATGAACACAAACATCCAGTGTTGGACTCTGACCTACAGAGTGATATTCTGGCATTTTCTTCTTTGCACATACAGTATGTGCTACTCCAATTTAGCTTTTTTTCCAGGATTAAAAATGCCTATATGATTAATTATATTTTCGATCTCCCCAGTACACCATGGATCTTTGATATTATCCCCATTGTTCTGTGTAGTGTATTGTAACTCATCTCACTGCAAAAAAGGTTTTGTAACCCATGTTTCTCTTTATGTATCAGGCAAGAGATAAGCTATATAAAACAAATTTGCACTCCCCTGTGCAAAAAGTGTAGAACCTGATATGTCTTGCATAAAACCCAAAAACATCCTGTCTCGGGTAAAGCTAAGAGTGTCTCCTTAACATTGTGAATTTGTGTTTGCTTTACATAAAAGTATTGCGGTACGTGGTGTTATTCACCTGCAGGTGGGAGCCTGTGGCAGGGTGTTCATTTTCACCTTTTCAGCCAGATCAGAGCAAGGCTTGGGTTTTGTTTGGAGAGGAAATGAAAGTGTGTTCAGACTTCCTGGCCTTTTCACACCTCTCTGCAGGCCGTCTGGGTGTGAAAGTGCCCCAAGTGGAAATAAAACAATCAGCAGCCAGAGGATCTGATATCGATCATTAGCCACCGAATTGGCTAGCAGACAAGACCTGTTACAACACAGGCCAACGTGACGTGCTGTTATTCCAGCATACCCAACACAGGCCAACGTGACATGCTGTTATTCCAACATTCCCAACACAGGCCAACGTGACGTGCTGTTATTCCAGCATACCTAACACAGGCCAAGATGATCCGCTGTTATTCCAGCATACCCAACACAGGCCAAGATGATCCGCTGTTATTCCAGCATACCCAACACAGGCCAAGATGATCCGCTGTTATTCCAGCATACCCAACACACGCAGCTAGTAACCAGTGTCTCACTAACAAGGGGCCCAAACACCATTTCCCCAGGCAAAGTATTAACAGGAGCGATGAGAAAGAAAAAAAAATGCAGGAGGTAGTTTGCGTGCTCCCCCATCTTCCCCCATGAAACCATTAACAAACTGCCCCCACAGGGGACAAAAATATTTAATCGCCTGTGCCTGTTTCTCTGCCTATATTATTATTGGCTCCAATTGTGCAGGCTTGCATGCACTTTGATATTGGATATTATTTAACATGATTAAGGGGATATCATTTAATTTGATTATGAGGGCAAAAGTATGGTCTTTATACCATTTTAGAAGTCTTAAGCATAAAAGTCTTACTTGCCCCTTTCTTAATTCAAAAATATTTTATTAACAACACTTGCAGACTATTCGTGCAGGTCTCTGCATGCATTACACCGAAATCTCAGTGAAGTTAATCTGCAGTCTCTCTAGGATTTCTTGCTGGGGCTTTGGCACTTCTGTTGCAGTCATCTGTGGGGCCTGAAGATGATAATGGGCTGTTAGTACAACAGGTACAGACTGTGAAGGCCTCAGTTCAGCTCTGGAAATGTGGCACAGATGAGCGAACATCCTTTCTCTTTAATGATGTTATATATGAAGTTAATGCTTCATGCCAAGTCCACAGAATGGACTGCCGGTGTACTATTAAGATATTTTGCTTTAGTTATTTGGGCATGATAATTCACATTTGTAAGTGTGTGTATTGTTCAGTCACCACAAATATAACATAGTGCCCAAATAATCAATTTGTCATAAAAACGATTTAACATATGATAAACATGAAGAAAATAATTTCTTAGCCACTAACATAAACCAAGAATTTCTACCTCATATTTTTGTAAATGTATACAAAAATAAAACTATTAAAAAATTTTTTAAATTGTTTTAGTGTAACCTTGTGTAAAACACACAAAAGATTCCACCATATCATTATGTATTCAACAAAAATGAAACCAAAATGGGGAAGCCATGTGTGAAAAACATATGTACTGTGTTGTATGTACAACATTGCTTCAGTTCATTGAGGTTTGCAGGCATTTGTTAATGCACAGCTCTCATAAGGTCCTGCCACCACATTTCGATCAGGTCGAGGTCTGGATTTTGACTGGGCCATTGCATGTAGTTTGCTGGTGTGCTTGGGATCACTGTCCTGTTGCATGACCCACATCGGGCCAAGCTTTAGATAACCTCACATTTAGTTCTACACTACTTTGGTAAACAGAGAAGTTCATGGTCAACTCAATGACTGCAAAGTGCCCAAATCCTGCAAAACAAGCCCAAATCATCACTCCTTCATCACAATTTCATTATGGTGAAACATCTCCACTTTGGTCTCATCTGTCCAAAGGACGTTGTTCCAGAAGTCCTGTGGTTTGTTCAGATGCAAACCTACGCAGTGCTGCCATGTTCTTTTAGAGAGAAGAGTCTTTCTCCTGGCCGCCCCTCCTAACAGCCACACTTCTCTAGTCTTTTACAGTTGTACTGTCAGGAATTTTAACATTTAACATGCTAACTGAGGTCTGAGATGTACCTCTGGAGCATTGCATGGTTTGACCTTGGGATGAATTTGCTGGGATTTCCACTCCTGAGAAGATTGGCAATGGTCTTGAATGCTTTCCATTTATGCATAATCTTTCTAACTGTAGAATTATGGACTTCAGATTGTTTGGAAATGGCCTTATAACCCTTCCTAGGTTGATGGGCTGCAACAATTGCTTCTATAAGATCATGGCCGATATCTTTCCTCCTCAGCATCGTGGAGGAATGCTCACACACCTGAATGCTCCAGATCAGCAAACTGCCAGAACCTCCACTATTATAGAGGTGCTCACACTGGCTGATGATCAATTAATCAAGTGCATTTCATTATCAGCATCTGGCTGCTACATAACCTCTTAATTCCTATGGGAATAGTACTTCATTTTTCACACACTGCTTCTGCATTTTGGTTTAGTTTTGTTTAAATAAATAATGACACCGACATTATCATGTTGTTGTTCATCTGAGGCTGTATTTACTTCATTTTACGGACCAGATGATTTTTTTATTACGTCCTGATACATAAAAACTGAATATTAATGGGATATTATGGTTCTAATTGACCTTGCTATAAAACAAGGTGGACGTTAAGGAATTTGATAGAACATCTAAATATCGCTATCAACGAAAACAACACAAAACTATATGCTTGAAAAATTGAAAAAAAATATCAATTTGTCATGGATCCGGGCAAGTTCGGAGCAGTGAGGCAGCATGGTGGGGGCACAAAGATGGATGACCCACTTGCGGCTCAAAGAATAGGGGTTTATTTAACAAAACAGAAAACATGACGAACACAACAAACTAAAAGGACCACAAGGGCTCAAAAACAAAAGCGGATAAACAAAGACTAAGGCCCAATCCCAATACCCCCACTTAGCCCTACCCCTCCGTTTTGCACGTACCCGCGTAGGGTAGTGTTGACCCATTTCTTTTTAGCAGCGAGGGGTAGTGGTATTCAGCCTTCAAAATATGGTGCGTTCCATTTGCCTGAGATTCCAAGTTGGATTCCGAGGTTGGAAGGCAGAAGTGACGAGATGCACGCTCCCGTTTCCCGGAGGTCCGAGAAATATCTCGGATAACGCAGAGGATCCCGAGTTCAGAATCCAACATGGCTGCGCCCCTTATTATCAAAAGAAGAGAAAGTTGTAGTTCTGTTTCACTCAAGAGAGGCTGCCAGACGGCTAGCCCAGAGGGCTGGAATATAATATGCGCATGCGTGAGTTCTGAGGTCGACCTATAACAAAACATTACTTACATGTAAGTGTGCACGTCACTGGATATAACTGTGAGCGTGGCACACGATCGTCCTCTTTTAATCCCTCACGCGATCTGATAAGGTAAGACTTGATCTCTGCTAACTAAGTGCCTATTGACAGTCTACTGTCCGAGAGCCGGTAACTGTTGTTACTCTTCTCCAGGCTATAGTTTGCTACTTGATCGCACTACCTTATAAGTCAGCTATTGCCGCTTAATAAGGTAAAGTTTATTGTCCCGTAACGGTGAATATTTTGCTCGGGTATTCGGTGCATACATGTCTCCCCGAACGGAGATCTAACGGTACGTTTCTGCGTAAGTTATTTATGTTTTTGAACGTTTTTGCATAAAAGGGAGAAAGAGAACCCGGAAGCATTTCTGGCTAAGTCTCTTGAAATTGCCGCTATCACCATATCTGGTGCGATTATGTGGCTTGCTGGTACCGCTGTGGAGCTAATTCTCCCGTAGAGTGGACTGCTGCGATTCTCACTCTGTCGAGTGAGTCATTCACCTGGCTTGTTAGCTCATTTGACGAGAAGAGGACCTAGAGAAATCTCTCTGGCGGCATCTCTTGTCATTCTTGTGCTAGCACCGCCCCTGGTACCGTTGTGTGGCGCGCTGGTACAGTCTCTGGTACCATTGCATTGTAGCTCTGTTGGTACCATATCTGGTACCATTCTAGCAGTGCTACTGGCTTAATATCTGGAATCATTCTGCATTCTGCATATATATACACATTA
>JAABNY020000034.1:12813314-12829094 GCA_015164015.2 Brevimyrus niger
GGTATTGTTTGTGTGTGTGTGTACACACACACAAACACACACACAGACATGCAGGTCTTCCAGTTCAGTACGCAAATATGGAACCTTTGTGTGTGTGTGTGTCCCAATCAACATTCAAAAAGGCGTGGATAAAGCTGCACCGCTATTCATGCATATATACATCCTAATATAATACAATTTTTGTGATGCACAGTACTAATATGAAGCTGAAAACTGCTAATGTTAATACAATACAGTTAAGTTTCTAAATGTGCACCATAGTGGATATTTATTTTTATTAAATTGAGAAAATATTTAGTTTTACATACTTTTAAGTGAATTTCAGTTTTTCATTAGTAGGTTGCACGAATATCAACAAAGACTTTTAGCTTAAGAAAAAGAGTAATACTTTGATCAGTAAACCACTGTTTAATAAAGAAAAAAAAAAGCAATTTACGTTTTGTTTCTGAAAATGTACCGAATCGTGATGTCAGAACCGAAACACATACTGAACTGTCAGTTTTGTCTTTACATATACAGTGGTACCTCAGTTCTTAAACTCATTATAACTCAAATTTCTTAAAAGTCGAACCAACCAGTTCGAAAAAAAATACCTAGAGCTCGATCTGAATCTCAGAAGTGAAACCATGAATGCTGAACTTGTAAGCACGGGGAAATAAGTCCCCTTCTAAATTCATTTTGTGCTTTCCAGGACACATTCCGCGAGGTCTTTGATCACCCCCCAGTGGGATGAAATGGTGATCGACTTATCGATCTGTGCCAGGGATATCGATCAGCCTCAGATTTCTCACTAGAATTCTGCATGTCGCTGCCGGACGAAGTTGGCCCACTGACTGCTTCCAGACCATTTACTGTCACGCTCTCTGCCCTGAATTACAGGCAGAGCTGGCCTGCCGGGAAGCCACGCAATCCTTCAAGGAGTATGTGAAGCTCTCGATCCCCCCCACGACAATATTATCTGGGAACTATGCCGATATGGGGTTTTTCCGATACTGGTGCCAAATCAATACTTTCAAAACGGTACCGATGCCAAAACGGTGCCTGAACCGATACTTTACAAAAGCCACAATATGACGGTGGATGACTCAAGAATAAATTTTTATTGAACAAAAACATTGAGTGCTTAAAATTGAACGATATATTGAAAGTTTAAAGTATATATAAATATATACGTAAATACAAAAAAACATCGACAAAACATCCTTTCACACTTTTGCCCATTTAGTTTTAGGCATTTTAACGAAAGTTGTTTAATTTAGCAACCTGTTATGTTCAGCTTGTCTTATTCAGCTCCGACTTTAGTCCACGTCTGAAGTTAGTTTCCGGAGATCGGGAGATGTTTAGTGCTGATTTTGCCTGGTGTGTCTCCTGTCCCGTAAATAAACCCCGTTTGTCCGTATTACCAGCTCTACTCGCCTGCTTCCCCGCTCGCCTGTCTGCACGCACGTAACAGATGATGTGCTTTTAATTTTTTAATCTAATCTAATAAACGTTTAATCTACAAAAATAAAATGGACAGTAACATTACTGCAACAATGTTTTGGATATGTATTATCAAAGCTTCCCGAAGTTCTCAAGATTTTTCTAATTAAGGAAATAATTTATTTTTCCAATCATTCCTGACACCCCACAAATGCAGTATTTAAATGTTACCAGCGATCATGTGTGTTGATGAATCTGATGCTTATTACAACTGTGTCATCACAGCCCCAGAGAAAAAATATTTCAATCGACAGTTTAGGCATTTAAGTGGCACCGAAATTCGCGTTCTGTTTCGGTCTGGTACATACTGGTTATATAGGTACCAGTGCCAATATTCGGCACCTGACCCTACCCTCCACTAAGGTCCCAATAATCACTCCTCTATGCCAGGAGGATCCAGAACTGATGATGGTAGGAAGAACACCCCTCTCAGCGGAGAACACGAGCAACAGATGAGAAAGAGCCTGTGTGTTTACTGCGGGGAGACAGGTCATATCGTCTGCAACTGCCCCTCCAGACCATCACAACGCGACCCCAGATATGCACAGGTAAGAACCCTTCCCTTACCTTCCATCACTCAGACCCAGATGACAGTTCCTGGGGAACTTTTGTAGGGTAACCGCAAGGTTCAGAGCCTCATCTTGGAGCAGCCAGGAATTTCGACAGGGAATTTGCCCTTGTTAACCACCTCCCTATAGAACCCCTTCAACAACCCTTATGTGTTTGGGGTATTGATGGTAATCCCCTGACGTCCAGTTGGGCTATGTCCTAAACTGGTCCCGTTACCTTAAAAATTGGGCTGTGTCACAGCGAAACCATTAGATTTCTAATCATTTTACCCCCTAAAGATCCGATCGTCTTGGGGTTTCCCTGCTTAAGGGATCATGATCCTCGATTTGAACGGAAAACCAGAGAATTCTTAGCGTGGTCCCCTACCTGTTTCGACTTCTGTATGTCTCTCCCCTGTTGAGTATCTTTCTTAGAAAGTCCGCTCCTGGAGGAACACTCCGCAATTCCAGAGGAATATCATCACTTTCAAATGGTCTTCAGTAAAGTGGAGGCCTATGGTTTCCCCCCACATCGACCATCGGACTGCACTATTAAACTCCAGGAAGGAACTACTCTGCCCCATAACCGACTCTACGCCCTGTCTTGATCGAGAGAAGAGGTCATGTGAACCTACATGTCCGAGGCATGGGAACAAGGTATTATCTGCCTATCCACCTCTCCCATGGCAGTCGGATTTTTCTTCACAGCAAAGAAAGATGGAGATCTATGCCCTAGTATAGATTACCGCGCTCTACATGCAATTACAAAGAAACGACGGGAGCCTCTCCCTCTCATCCCCTCGGTACTCGAGCAACTTTGACAAGCAAAGATCTTTTCCAAACTCGATCTGCGGAGTGCCTACAACCTCATCTGAATCTGAGAGGGAGATGAGTGGAAGATATCTTTTCTAACAACTACTGATCAGTACGAATATCTTGTTATGCTGTACTGTTTGGCTAACAGTCCATCTATCTTCCAGGCATTCATCAACAGCATCTTCCAAGACATGTTAAACAGATTTATGACCTACATCGACGACATCTTAAATTCTTCAGAAAACTTCACTCAACAGGTCACCCACATTCAACAGGTTCTACAGTGTTTAGCCAATCATCACCTTTACGTCAAGGGGGAAAATTGAGTTCCACCGTACGTCTATTTAGTTTAACGGTTATCAAATCCGATCAGGAGAAGTGGCTATGGACCCAGGTAAGATCAGAGATGTCCTCGAGTGGCCACAACCTGATAGCATTGAAGAACTTCAGAGATTTCTCTGATTCACTCATTTCTATCGCCGCTTCATTCGGGGCTTTAGTGTAATAATCAACCCCCTAACTAACCTACTCAGAGGGGGACTGAATAAACTTGCCTGGTCCGAAGCAGCATTGCACACTTGTTGCGATGTTACGACAGCCCAATCCTGAGGAG
The DNA here is from genome assembly GCA_015164015.2 of Brevimyrus niger. Taxonomy (NCBI): domain Eukaryota; kingdom Metazoa; phylum Chordata; class Actinopteri; order Osteoglossiformes; family Mormyridae; genus Brevimyrus; species Brevimyrus niger. The sequence goes on from JAABNY020000034.1 coordinate 12,816,774, forward strand.
TCCTTCATTGTCGAAGTAGATGCCTCCAAAGTCGGAATCGGAGCCTTCTTGCAGAAGGACATGCAATCAGGTAAAATTCACCTTTGTGCATTCCTTTTACTGGAAACTGTCCCCTGCCGAGTGTAATTATGACTTGGGAAATCGCAAATTATTAGCCATAAAGGATGTCATTTTTCCATGTCTCTCTCCTCAAACCGGTTTGCTATAGCCTTGCTCATTCCCGCACGGACACTCTTGAGCTGCCACGCTGATCCCTCTGACCGACGGCGAAGCCTTCGCCATGAAATCCCTGCTCGACTGTCACCACTGGAGAGGGGGTTTACAGTATCTTGTTGATTGGGAAGGGTATGGTCCTGAAGAACTTTGTTGGGTTTCTGCTTCTGATATACTAGATCCTTCTTTGATCTTGCAGTTTCATGCGGATCACCCCTCTTGACTGGGACCTCAACCCTGTGGCAGAACTCGGCTCGATATTTGACCGCAAGAGGAGGTTCTGTCATGCCAGCAGCTACGAGCAATGAGATACACGCTTCCTTAGCTACTTCAACCTCGCACGACAACCATTCTGTGCGAGGTATTGCTTGTGATGCAATCTCCAAGCGAGTTCTACCTTTGTCTTTGTTTCAGCTTCAATCCACCTGGCTATCCCTGCTCCTCCTTTCTGTACCTCCTGAACCTTCCTGCTCCCGTCCGACCCAGCCCTCATCTTCCCTTGTGTCTGCTCCCCGCGTGTCCTGTCAGTGTCTTTGGACAGACCTCTTGGCTTTCGGATTCCCCTGCACTTGGCTTGACTACAATTTTTGTTGTCCCTCTGGCTTTGATTACTAGGACTGGACAGATATTGGCTGTGACCCTGTTTGTTCTTTGGACTCTGCTTCGGATCTCCCCAATAAAACCATTTGGACCTTCCCTGAGTGTTCTGTCATTATAGGGGGAAGGAAGTCACAACAACCATTTCTCAGCAAGCTCTCTGATTTTCACCTCACATTTTGCCCTCATGTACTTGCTAAAAACAAGTGGTACTGACAGATTAGACAGAAGACCTGAGAAAGCAGCATGATAAATCTATTTCTCAGTCTTATCTACTTAAATGGATGGACTCCACTGGCCTCCAGGCCATGGCCTCATACCTGGGGGGCTATCCAGGCCTCCGTGGTCAGCACTAGCTCTCCAGGCTCCAGGACTTCCTTCATACTGGTATTTGACTGCAGACGCCAGGAGCTGGGATAGTGTTTGTTGCCATGTGGTGTACCTGAACTTGGAGGTGAGTATGTGTGTAGGGGGTGGGGCGTCGAGCCCGGTTGTGGGAATTCGCGTGGCCACCTCCCCCAGATAAAACTTGCTTCCAGTGTTTCTGCTTTCGCCCCGGTGCCCATTAAACATTTGTCTAAATTAGATGTCATTTTCAGAGGCTAGTATTTTGGAGGACAGCATGCAGTGAAATCCATGCGGGCGTTTGGAGGAGAAACTCAGCCATCTGGGCATGGAAATAACTGTCTGTCCTGGAACAATCAAGGCCTGGGGGTGAGGTTTCAAACAGTGGGAAATTTGCAGAAACGATTGTTGGGAAGTGCCTGGTTTCAGAATTACGCTTGTTATTCATGTTAATAGCTGCAGTCTTATTAGAACTAACACGTTTAGTAGGTTTCAGCTTTTAGCAAGAGTACTACTATGCAAATTTAATCTTTTATATTGCACAAAGCAACATTTTTATACACATTCCATTTTAAAGAAAATCCACATTTTAAACACATTAAAAGTAATGTTAATAATTACTGACAATATAATTAAGAGCTGGTTAAGTTTAAACAGACCATTCACTCAAATTTATTATGAATTGACCTAAAAACATTTATTCATGAGCCCTTTACTTTTTTTGAGAGCATAACAATTATGGACATAATATCATAATTTACTCGCAACCTGTCATGTTTATACCTGCAGCCTTGAGCATGTGTCCTTAAATTGCTAAATTTCCACCTCTGTCAATGGCTCCCAAAATGCACTGCTGAAGCAGCAATAATTTCCCTTTCACCACATCTCACAAAAAAGACAAATGCATTATTCCTTTCTAGACTTAAAAGTTTGGCCCTGTCGGCGCACTCTGCTTCGCTGACAATAATGATACCAGACTGTATACAGCAAAACTTATTGGACCACCTTACAGAACCTGTACTGTATGTGAAAGAAACCTTAATTTATGAATTTCCGTGGAAAAGAGGGAACTGTTGCTTGAAATGCATTACAAAGGCAGAAAGAGCATTTACCTTTATTAAGGCCAATGAAACTACGGCAGGTCACTGAAAAAGTGAGGACAGAGTTAATGTAAAGATTGTCCAGACTTTGCCGGTTTCCCGTACCTCGACAGTCCTGTCCCTCCTCAGAGAGCAGCTTCCTCACCAAAGGGAGAGAAGCTGAAATGATCCCTCTGAAAGCAAATAAGCCAGAAAGATGAAGTTAGTCTTTTGACTGGAGTTAAACAGCCAGACGTACCTGGTGCAAAGCCAGCATCATCTGGCAAGAAGCAAGTTACAGATGACAGTCTGTATATGTCCAATTTAAGAAGCTCAATTTAGAAACCATTAAGCCTGTCAAATCTATGCTGCACATGTTGTGAGTTACGGATTATTTGTAATGTTTTAAAATCACAGCTACTCTGTCTATAAGTAAATTCAAAATCAGAAACTTGCTCATCTGTAATTCTGAGGTAGAGGAGTGTAACAGAATGGGTACTGAGATTTTCTTTTGGCACTATCAGAGTGTACTGTAGATGGACCAATTTTTGTGTTTTGCCTGATAAACTGGGAAAGTGAGGCTGAATCGGGGAAGGAAAGAGCAGATTGAGTGGATATATTTCTGCATTCAGCTATATGGTTTGAGAGAAATCAAACTGAAAATTAAGCATGGTCGGTTTGTGCTTATTATGTGATATAGGTCAGGATGTGTCTGGCTCCTTCTGTGCACTTGTAAATGCAAAAAAACCCCGCAATAATGAATAATAATAAAATGTTCCTGTTTTTTTGTGGGAAGGCGGCCCTGAGATACAGTAACCAAGCCTGCTAGGGACTGCTGTGTGGAACCATACCTGAAATGGTCAGTGTTGGGTTACAGTGCAGCTCTCTGCTTAGATTCCCATGGTGGACTTTTCTGTCCTGGTGAATATTTCATGGCATAATTAAATAATTAAAGCTTTGTTTAAAGCCCAGGCGGCATGTGTGCCGAAGGTAACTGTGTCTTATCAGCTGAGACAGATCGTTTGTCCGTGTTCTTGCATCCCTATTGTTGGATCACTTCCTGAACCCATACAGTCATGAGCCCTTTACCTGTCTCATATAGCAGAGTTGATACAGGAAAAAACCTGTAAGTGTATATCTTCATAACCTAACCTGTAAGTGTATATCTTCATAACCTAACCTGCATGTGTACATCTTCATAACCTAACCTGTAAGTGTATATCTTCATAAGCTAACCTGCATGTGTACATCTTCATAACCTAACCTGTAAGTGTATATCTTCATAACCTAACCTGTAAGTGTATATATTCATAACCTAACCTGTAAGTGTGTATCTTCATAACCTAACCTGTAAGTGTATATATTCATAACCTAACCTGTAAGTGTATATCTTCATAACCTATCCTGTAAGTGTATATCTTCAGCTTTGAGTGAATACCGTGGATCATTATTATGGATCAATATCGCCATAGCTAAAATATCTTGAGAACTTGAAAATAAAAATACATTTTAAAGAAAAATACAATGTAGTAACAGTATGAGGTGCTCAGGGACACAAAATGGGTATTTTGCAGGTCTTACGATGATCAAATAACAAAAACAATAATGTGATGAAGAAGAGCACAGAAATGGTGCTAATTAAAATAATCCTATTGTTTAGGACATATCAGGGAGAGCTGGAACAGAGTCTGGTTTCACAGTCTAGATCACCACAAGGCATTTCTGTGAGTGACAGGTGTAATTTTGCAAATTATTTTTGTGGATATTGAGACAGCTTACCTGGGACAAAGGGTCATTCAGTATAGCTCATTCTGACACAATACACATGTTTTTGAATAAATAAAATGGGAATTCATATCCATATAATATATTCTTTTCATGTGAAACTTTCTTGTGTTAGTATTTGAAGGAGACTAGTTGTAAATTAATATCAGTGTCAACAAGTTCCCAATTCATTACAAGACTTTGAGTGTTTCGGGGTATTATAAGGTCATTAGATTACAGTTGAAAGTTAAATTCAGATGTTTTTTACCTGACTCTGCCTGTCCACATGTCTCTGAAGTGACACTGGGATGTTTAATTGACTCTCATTTTCCACGGATCCTGTATTGTAACACCACAAACAGGAAAACTTTACTTACAGCCGGAAAGAGCAAATGACACACAGTCTTCACAGTCAAAACTGGCTATTTGCTTTTATTAGAAGGAAGGATCCTTCTTCTCCAACACCTACCTATGGGCCAGAGACACCATTGTTATTTCCATGTCTCCACTTTAATCACATATTTTAACTCTACAGAATTCATTTTCTCTCTCCATTTTCACTGTTTCACTTAGGATCTATTTTGGCTTTGGTTCCCCTGCAGTATGCCTGCCTTTCCACATCCACCTTCCTCCATATTCACCATGTCATCAACCTTCTCTCTTCCATTCCTCTTTAGTTTGAAAATATATAAAATGTCAGGAAGTCTTATGTGTGAATGAAACTGAGGCATGCTTTGTGACCATGTGACTGTAGGCTACTGATTATGGATACCAAAGTGGAATAACAGACCGTTGCTGATGTTTTAAACTTGTATTTAATATTTCATTTGGCCTCTGTTGGGCTTGAAGCTTATTCTTTACTTGAGTCTTACTTGATATAGGTTAAAAGCCTAGTCTTACCATTGCATAATTGGTTTCCGTTCTCAATGGAGATGGGACTACTGAAGGGGTGGTTATTCGCATTATTGTCCTGTAGCTGCGGGGATGGAGAGGGGGGGCCAGAATCCACCCTCCCCGCTTGGTTCATGTTAGAGTTGAATCCTGTGGAAACATGAGATATACATCCCGTTCAGTCGGAATATTCCAGAACACAAATTCAATGTCATGAAAACCTATGAACAAAAGGCAGTCAAGTCATTTATCGTCTGAATGCAGAGTGTTAATTTTACAAAAATAGGTTCACACACACCCCCACACCATAGTGTTCTCAATTCTGAAGTCTACCACTGAAATTACCACAGACATGCCCCCCACAATGAGGAACCGAATTTTAACTCTTCTCATATCGCCCCCCACTGTAGGACTGAGATGCTCTTGCCAATGCTAGTTGAACACTATGTCACACCTGCCAGTTCATTGCAGCTGTTGCACATGGAGCATGACACCTACTTCCAGCTACATGAATAGGATCATATCCCTCCCCTTACGGTATAAATCATGTAAAAACAATGGTAATGGTTTGCAAGGGAGTTGGAAAGTAGGATATCCGGTTAAGCCACTGAACTGCAGCTCTGCTCACTGTTATTGTATCGTCAGCAACAGCTGGCACACAGTCCTTTAGTTGAGTAATTGTTTTCAACAAATTAATTATTTTATCCATTTATAGTAACATAATGGTCCCGGGCGTCTTGGCGGATGTTCATCAACATAACCAGGGGTCCATCCTGAGTAATGATTTAAATGAATCTTTAGGACATTCAAGGCTTCAAGCTCTCCAGAAACACTGTCATTAAGCCATAAAACAGAATCACGGAAGAATCACGGAAGGTACGTTATACACATAAAGGTGTCATTTGGTGCTGTAACATCATCAGTCAGAATCAGTTGCATCTCATCTTAGGAAAGGAGTTATTAATGTGTGGCGACAGGGAGGATCCCTCTTTACCGCCAGCTCAGGCTAAACATGAGAATGAACTTGCAGGGACGTATTACCCTAAAACACTCATTTATACACTGCTAAGCGCTCAGCAAAGCAGAAAGAATCTTTCCACAGAGTCAATTTCTTACTTTTTTTCATTCAGCATCACTCCTGCTGGTTTCTTTCCTTTGAACTTTCATACACAATAGGAACGATGAGTACAAATAAGATCCGGTCCCAACAACACCCCAGGGAGCCTGGGAGTAAAGACACTGGTGTCCCAGCCTTGCTGCTAGCCGATTACTGCTCACTCTGAATTCATTCACTGTCCCCATTCTCCCACTGTTCACCACAAAGCGTGTGTCCTGTTCAGATACTCACTTATCTTAGAGAGGATCACAAAACGTAAGAAGACAGCCATAATAAATGACAACTGAAGCATCTACCCCAAAATCAAAAATGCATACTGTTTACCAATAACACAACATTTAGCAAATATGAACATCGCATGGTGCAATAAGACATAACAGGGAATACCATATAAATGTTGAATTGTAATGATTACCCAAAAGTGACCCATTATCACCTTCCAGCCAAACCCCTCTTTAACAGAGCTACAACCCCAGAGAAACCTAATGTTCAAACCATCTACTGTGACAAAAGGCAACTACATGCTGGCATCTACTGCCAGTTGCTCTGGGATATTCTATCATCCATTTATCTTGTAGCTGCTTATCCTGTTGGGGGTTGCAGGGGGCACCCTGGCGCCCATCCCAGGCAGCATAGGGTATACGGCGGGGGGGTAGACCTTGGACGGGATGCAGGTCCATTAGGGCACATACACTGACACACCCAACTACACTCTATGGCTGATTTAGTGACACAAATTAGCTTAACTACATATTTTTGAATTGAGAAGGGAAACCAGAGCTTGATGGGTTAACCGTGCAGAGTCCAGGCAGAAACAGCGGAGCTGGAAGGGTCTCATATCAATGGAAGTTAATCAATGAAGAGATAATCTGTATGTTCATGGAAGAGATTCAGCAATGGGATAGTTAATTGGGTGTGGCATGTAGACGTTTAAGCAGTTAGTCCAAAACCCCGAGGATAAGGAGTGTTAAGCACGTCATGCCTCTCAAAAGTCGATGACATCAAGAAATATCAACACGGGCAATAAAACAGCTCGGTTAATAACTGCAGAGTGTTATTGTGCTGATTCATTTGCTACCTTGGAGAATTTAGAGGTTTTCCTAAAGCAAAGGCACAAATAAATAGTTTCGGTTTTATATAAATGTACATAACGTTTTTTATACAAAAATTCCAACACTGGCTACAGTAGCTCTATTTCAATCACTCTTTTATCACTGGGTAGTATTGAACTATGAATCTCTCGTAAATACGACCTGGTAGAACCATACTACCATGAAACCGCTACCAAAATGATGACGTCAATGACTGATCATTCTTTTTTATAAACTCATTTAACATCATTTAACTTTGATCATAGACCCAATTGCAAAACAACACTGCCAAACCACCAGACTGCATTGCTTCTGAAAAAATTAGATTGATTACAGGATTCAAGGTAGAACTCACTGACCAGTGTCACGGATCTTCCTGCTGTTTGCTGACTTCCTTAGCAAGCTGCGTGGGGTGCTGAAGATGGTGGAGAGCTCATCCAGGGGGCTAGAGAGGGGGCGGGTATAATTTGGGTTGAAGAGCAGTGGGGACGAGCAGCAGGAATGGGCCTTCCTGGAATCTGAGTGGGCTTTCTTCACAGGCGAGTAGGGGGTCTTTCCAATCCCTGGGGGGGCTTCTGCTGAACCATACCTGACTTTCTGAGACCCAGAAGAAGCATTAGCCGCTAAGGCCATCTGAGTCAGTACCGGAACACTGGTGTCGGAGGGAAAAGGAGCATAAGATGGAGTCTTGTAAGGTGGAGGAAGCTTGGCAGGGGGGAGACATGTAAGAGGTGGTGAGGGAGGTGTAACACACTTGTCCTGTATCGCTGCCATGGTGGACAATGAGTCAGCTCTCTGCCGAGAGCATTTGGGTGACAGGGGGCTGCCCCCGTCTCCTTGGCTTGAGTAATTCAGGTTTGTTTCTAGCATAGGCAACATCTTTACTTCCAGCGGAGTGAGAGGCGACTCATCTAAGGCTGACGAGTAGGGCACCTGGGGTGGAGGGAATATTAAAAGTGGTGGCCTATGAGGAAGCAAGTTAGGAAAGGGGGATAGAACATCTCTGGTTCCACTTCTGGAGTTGGGTGTGCCCCCCAAGCCCTGGAGTGGACTGCTTTCAGCTGCTATTGGAGTTTTGATCCCTGTGTTTGCTGGGGATGATGGCCCATCGGGTGTGGTGGATGCACCCGTCATTGTTACAGTTTCCCCCTCAGGCTTTGAGTACTTCATCTCCTCATAAACAGCCTCATCCTGCTCAGGGCAGTTTGCATCAAAGAAGCTTGTGATCCTAGGGTTCCCCAGCATCTCAATGTAGACATCTTCCTCCGGGGAATGGTTGAGGCTGACCGTGGGATAACTTAGCCCATCCACAGTGACCCATTGCTGGGGAAACCCCAAACCTTGTGACCCTTTGGAAAGACAGGCTAGCTTCATTTCCATAGAACGTGGTGACAGTATCTCCTCAAAGGACCCAGTCAGTTTTGTGTTAGGGCTCCTTATTGGCTTAGGCGGGGGGATTTTCTTCGTTGTGCTGTAATCATCACTGTGAGGACGTGGCTTGGAATACTCTGTGGTAAAGTCAAAAGAAATACAGTTACTAAATATAATTCTGAGCCGGGCATTCAGTGAAGTACAAATAAAAATAACCTGACTGAAAACTCAACTCAAACATCAAATAAAAAATCCTTTCATGTCCAACAGTCTGGTTACTATAGGTTACTAGAGGGAAAGGGAAGAGTTTTAGATGTTATACCCTTAGCAAACACTGACCATCAAGTGCGTTCTGGGGACAGATGGATAGGGAGGTGCTGACAGCCTCAATGGAGGTGCTCAGCCTGGTGTTGGGGTCTCTCTTTGGTTTGGGAGGAGGCTGTTTCCTTGGAGATGACAGGCAACTGCCGCTTCCCCCTCCCTCTGTCTGCTGGGATGGGGGTTTGATTGATAACCCAACAGCAGAATGTACCAAGCTGTCTATGGCTAGGGGTAGGGGCACGGAGCTGGAGCAGAAGTTCCTCAGAATACGACTCCTCTCTGTGCTGTCTTCGTTGACCTTCACACTCTTGTTTGCATCCCTGGGAGAGCAAAATAATACCCATATGCATTATTCAAAATGGCAACAATGAGACTGTTCATGTGGACATAATTGAATGTCTCTTTCCCCCCCTTTTCCTCTTTTATCTTGCATAAACAACAAATCTCTCTCCCACGTACCACAAAGGTGACAGTGTAAACCTAGATGTAACATATCTGTAGAAGATGTGTTTATGGATTTTTTTTGGGGGTAAATTTCTATATAGAATTTGATATTCATCCATTTGCTTCTCATGATCTTATATTACATATATAATCAATAATCATATTCTTATTAAGAACATAAGAGATTTCCAAATGAGAGGGTGCCATTCGGCCCATCAAGCTCATTAGGGGAGAACTTAACTAATAGCTCAGAGTTGTTAAAATCTTATCTAGCTCTGATTTAAATGAATCCAGGGTTTTTGCTTGCACTACACTAACAGGAGGACTATTCCATACTCTAAGTACATGCTGTGTAAAGAAGTGATTCCTCAAATTAATTTTAAAATGTTCTCCTGCTAATTTCCACTTATGGCCAGGAGTTCTAGTATATAAACTAATATTGAAATAAGCTATTTGGCTGATCAGCATCCAGACCTGTTAGAATCTTACATACGTGGATCATGTCCCCCCTTAGTCCCCTTTGTGCTATGCTAAACAGATTCAGCTCAAATAACCTCTCCTCATTTGACATTATAACCCTAACCCTAACCTCTCCTCATTTGACATTATAACCCTAACCCTAACCTCTCCTCATTTGACATTCCTCTAAGACCAGGAATCATTCTCATACCCCAACATTGCACCCTTTCCAAAGCAGCAATGTCCTTCTTATTTAAGATATGGTGACCAAACCTGCACACAATATTTTAGGTGGGGTCTTACCAAGGAATTAAATAATTGTAGCATCACCTCCCAGAATTCAAGATGAAAAGAATGTTAAAATACATTTTCTTTAAAAATAAATCACATATAAGTTCATTGGATATCGAAGACATTAATTCATGAATTAGGTGCCAGAATTAACATTAGAACAGAATTGTGCTTATTTATTGCATTAATTGGTTAATCAAATAATTGTTAATTTAATCAACTTCCTATTGTAATGTAACATGCAATCTCTAGTTTTATATCTGCCTTTTAATCTATTAGCACTATCTGCCATTTTTAAACCAAAAGACACAGAGGACAGTTCTGATTCAGCTCTCTGCAGACCACTGCCTGTCAGCTTCTGATTTCACAACCCAGGTTAAAACAAAAAACTTTGGGAGTCTGGATGAATGATCGCTGTCATGTTCAAGATCATTAATATGTGAGCAACACTGATGGCCTTTTGCCCTCAACTGACCCCAACGACATCCTATGACAGTCACCCCTCCCACTGCCCGCCCCTTCCTGTTCATCCTGTGGCTGCCTTGGCAGACGTCTCCACTGTTTTGCCAAAAAAACAGACATGGAAGACAGAAACTCAATGGATAATTTGCTTATACCTCAATGTTTAATTGCATTTTCTCCAGTACAGCTGCCTCATTAAACTAAAGCACCTCCTAGTTAATTAACAGGAATATCTTACTAGATAAACAAACATAGATATGTCGATGTTTCTTACTTTTTACTATACAATTAATTAAACAGATTAAATGTTATGTGATGATGTCTGTTCAATTAGAGTGATATGTCAGACGAAATGCATTGACATGGAAACCTTAACTGTAACAGAGAAGCAAGATGTAGTTCATTATCAATGAATCAATCAATGGGCAAATTATGAAAATAAACAAACGAAAAATAAACAAATAAAAATTTTAAACTAATTGTCTAGATGATGCCATTCAAGAAACTGTTAAACAGCCCATATTTCAAAGAACCAGTTAAAAAAATGATTGGATGGGATTAAATACCCACATTTGCCCAGTATACTTATTGTTATGTTAGTTATCTCTCTTTTGAGATCAATGGCATATTTACAGTAAATGAAAAACTGTGTTGTGTTCTTTCTGTTCCTTCTGTTATTCCCCTATAGGAAATGGGTGCATGTTCAGGATCTGTGCTTTGATCAGCAAAGGACTTACGTATGCATGGACATTCTCTCAGAAACACACACACACACACATACACACACACACACAGACACACACACGTGCCCGCACACACACACACACACATGCACGCACATACTCAAGAATATAACAGTGAACAGTCCTGGCCTGGAAGCAGTAAATATTTGTCAGGCAACTGTGTTCCCCTGACTGCATCAAGAGGAAAAAAACAACTATCACTTGCATCTGGGGAAGTCATCTGATAACACCCAAGCAGACACAGCTGACTGTCAGAGTAGATGAGATATACTCACATGTCAGACTGGGGGGGGCACATTGTTTCAGAGCACCGTCAACTGAAAAGATGTTGTTTAGGAGGGCTAATTCAAAAACGCCACTTAACAATATGTGTAACAGAAGTACCCTGAAGTGCCCAGAGACATATTGTCCAGGGCAGGGGTGGACAATCCTATCCACAAAGGGCTGGGGTGTAGGCAGGTTTTTGGGGGTAACCTTCAGGTCAGCTGTTCAAAATCAGGTGAGAGATTTCTTCAGTCAATCAGTCATCTAATTAGGGAGTTGCAGCAAAAACCCGTGTATACACCAGCCCATTCGGGGTAAGAATGCCCACCTCTGGTCTAGGACTTCATATTGTACACCTACACACTGCTTGTAACAAATAACAAGCAGTAACAAGTCTAGTAACAAGTCCTTGGCACAAAGTGTGCACAATTATTCTTTAATTCTTCTAAAACGTCAGAAGAGGAGTCTTGGACACACCTTGTTATTTTTTATATGTCTTTGCTTCCAAGTCATATGTTACCTTTTGTGTATTGAAGTTTGTTTAAATTTTATGGAAAAAAACTGAAGAAGTCTTTCTGTATGAGATATTCTGGTGTGTTGTCATGTGTTTGTCATTTTATAAAACTTGTAGCTCTGTACCTGTATATATGGCAAATAAAGTTTCAATTCAATTCAATTCAATTCAATTCAATTCAATTCAATTCAATTCAATTGAGTAGGTCTTGATGTGGTTCGCTGGTGATTGCTAGTGTTCAGTCATCATGCAGTTAAGCACATCATCGGCTTATTTGGTTTGGTTAGTTACCTTGTGTGGATCTCCCTGGCCTTTCCCACTAACTTTATTGAACTTTATTCATTTATTTGCTTTG
>JAABNY020000034.1:12884556-12895476 GCA_015164015.2 Brevimyrus niger
GGCAGCGGTACACATCAGCGGTGCACACACCTGTGAGGCAGCGGTACACATCAGCGGTGCACACACCTGTGAGGCAGAGCCCAGTCAGCACAACGTCCTTCACAACTGCTGTCTCTAAACAGCATTCAGCCTTCAGTCATTGGAAGGCTACGCGTCTCAAATCTATCCACACTTCTCTAAACTAACAAACCAATAACTAAGCTTGCAGGCACCCTGTGCCACACCACGACAAAAAGGACAACCCCCGCCAGTAGGTGTCCCTTGAGATTCGATGGCAGCCATTATTAGTGACCCACCCCCGGTATGCTGCATGTGCCTAACGGTCTTCTTTGAGACACTGTAATTGCATATTCCAGCATGAATAAAGAGCATAACTCCCAGAACCCGGCCCCAGCTCCATCTTTTAGCACTGTAATGCTAACATAACTCAAAATAATCAACCTACTTTCCCCCTTGAGAAAAGAACGCAACTCCTATTAAATCAGTAAGTATAAGGTTGATACCTTTCTATGCAATGTAAGACATGAACATAAAATCTTTGCACCTAAGTCCATTGGGCAACATTACATACTACATTTAATATCACCAGTCTATTAAAAAAAACAATATTCATAAAGAAATATAAAGCATAAATTATCCTGGATAATTCAGCAATAAAAACTGCAAACCATCAAAACACAACAGTGCTTTTCCCACCAAAGCAAAAGCGTCTCTTCCCAGAGTATATGACAGCTGTTCACTATGGATAGTTCAGCTTTGAGAACATTTAATCTGGAATCAAGCCCACCAGCAGACAGATTACGGAAGGCAGGGATTCACGCGCTGTCAGTGGACATTGGTAGACTATGGAGGGAAAGGAGAAGAAGGGAGCAGGAATGTGTTCACCGTCAGGAGGAGCAGAGCTGCGTCCGAGCTCCCGCAGGCACACGCCATGTGCAGCGGCGTCCAGAGGTCCTCGTCCTGCTGGTCCACACTCAGCCCGCGGGCGATCAGAACCTCAGCGGCGAGAGCGTTGTCGTGACGGGCACACTGTCGATCGGACAACAATCAGTCTCGCGTTTAAGACCACAGAAATAAAGCGATACACAGATGAACAAACACCTCCTTACACCAGAAAAGAGCTCGATTTAGCATTAATTTTATAGTTACACAGCAGCCGGTTTCATCAGAAGTGACACACAAGTGAGAAAGCAAAGGTCAGCAGGTCGCTGTAGCAAGTTAAGGTTAAAGACCTGGGCCAAGGGTCCAAAGGCAAAAACATCCTGCCAGCGGGGGGATTTCAACTAGGGACCTTCTGACTATATCTTCAGAGCTCAAACCCAGAAAGGCGTGGAGCCTATGTGTACGGCCCCCCACAACAGCATCACTGCTGATGACAAACAGACACATTCATTTCCAATTATCGTGAAACAAAAGAACAAGACTGTTGACCTTCTTTGTGCTTGCTCTTAACCTAAAAATGACATTGAAAATAATAATTATTGATACTTTTATTGATCCCTGTGGGGAAATTGTCTTTTACACCTGTGGTCTTTGCAGAGTAAGCTGTCTGTGAAGGGCAGCCACTGGTTGGGGCACGCAGGGTGCTGGGGGTTAACGGCCCACAGACGCGTGGAGGTTGGGTCTGAACCAGTGACCTTCTGATTACAGGCACACAGGCTTAGCCCACTGAGCCACACTCTTTGTGACAGGCAACAGTTTCACACCACCTTCCATTCTCAATCTACAGTCATCTCAGGCATTAATGTTAAGCAGTTTCACTACAACATCAACATTGAAATATTATAAGTTATTCTGTGTTCATTCTTTTGCCCATGAAATAGTTGGCCGCCGCCTGTAATGTGGCCTAGTTTCTCTGTGCAGACCCTGAAGGGATTCAAAGGAATACCTCAAACAATTCACGAGAAAGATAAAGCAGGCTAAACAGGAGCTCCAGTTACACTCCTGAGGTATATTCAGTTCCACACCTTCTCTCCATTTTTCCCAGAGATGAGATTTAGAGCATTTACTCAGACAGTAGCAATAATGGTGGTTGACCTTGAATATCAACGTTCAACTAAGAGATAAAAAGTGCAATGATGATACGAGCGTGGTCAAGGTTGGGGGACGGGTCCAAAATGTAGTTCTGATAGCATTCCGGAATAACCATCTAGTCAGCAATGTGGGGAACCGGTTTGGGCAGGGATGTGAAATTGTGCCTGAACTGGTCGGAACCGATAGGACCGAAGCAGAGCCTTGATAGCAGGCAGGAATCCAGTGGTTTACGGTGCATCATTTTTCACGGTACCAAGCATGCAGAGAGGCGACCTGCATGAAGACCCTACCAGATGCAGCAGGGACCCTCCAGAGGGAATGACGGTTTCGGGGTCGACTCCATCCCTCAGCAGCTGCAGGACTGCAAGATCAAACGAAACATCAAAGAGCTGCAGTGACATGGCGCCAATCGCTTCATGAGAGAGCAGATATTATGTAGCTGTCACACAGACACTCTCAATCATAGTCACTTTCTCGAGTTAAACCCGCAGTAATTATTATAGCTAATTACAATCGCGGTTGGCTTTTCTTCTTATTTTTTCCAAAGATAAGAGGCTGTACAAGGCTAAGCTGCGCTTGCAAGAGGTGGAGAAACCATGTGTCCCTGCTTTTTCAGATAACTGCACACTGCCTCTCCACTCCACACTTGTTAAATGCTTCCCTTGAAGTACTGGGTGACCCAGATCTTTCACAAGAAACTGGGAAAAAAAATGCCACTTTTTGGTGAGCAAAAATCACTCTCTGTGCACTACGGTCTATGGCAGCTTCTCAGCCCAGACTCACCAACAATGTTTTTGGGGTCCTGAATTAATGAGGAAGGACAAATGAGGAATCACTGAGAACCACGGGTCTATAATATGGTAAAAGTGTCTGTGTATGTGTGAGTGGGTCATGTTTAGATTACATTGTGGGGACCAAATGTTCTCATTATGTGATTTAAAAAAAAACTGTTTTTTTTTTTACATTGTGGGGCCACCTTTTCAACCCCCAGAACGGGAAATTCAATTTTATAGAAATCTGTGACTGCAATCATAAAACTAAAAATGCCAAAGGTTTTGTATTTTGTTTGGTTACTTATGGTTATGGTTAGGGCTGGGTGGGGGTTACGGTCGTCATGTTGGGATTTGGGTTTTGCCCACAGAAATGAATGGACGGTCACCATAAAGATACAGGTCTGTGTGTGCGCGTGTGTGTGCGCGTGTGTGTGCGCATGTGTGTGCGTGTTTCTATGTGCATGTCTGTAGTAGAACAGGATCAAATGAAAAAAATAGCAACCATTTTACAGTGCTAATCTCAATGTTATTTCAGTGCAGATATTATATACCATGAAATCACGGCACCTTCTCCCTATCTTCCATAACCAATTATTTAATAAACAGTTGCAGTGTATATGGAGTCTAGGAGGCCTATGGCATAGATGGGGTCACCTTGGACAGAATGCACATGGTCACTCAAGCACAGTCACACTAAGGCTTAGAATCACCAATTCAACCGCATGTATTTGGACTGCTGGAGAAAACCGAAGTACCAGGGGAGAATTCACAAGAACGAGGGCGAATGAAAACTCTACACACAGATGGGGGCATTTAAAATGAACTAGTCTGGAGGTGAGAAGCCACAGTGCCACCCAATGCAGCCCTGCTCTACACTGCTCTACGCTGTGCTACACTGCTCTACGCCCAGAAACAGAAATAAAGAAATTAACATTACATTGTTTGCTTGTATTTTGTTATAATAATTTAGCTTCTGTATAATGTTATATAAAGTATAAATTCACATCAGCTCATAGGATTTTTACTTATACAAAAATATTTAGAGGGCAGAAGGAAAAATGAGGGAGGTGGGTCCAAGCAGATGTCTTGGTCCTGCCTCCTCTACAATGTGATTGGCCATCTCTCTGAACCAATCATTGGTCCTTCTGCCCTCAGATAATTTTTTTGTAAGTAAAACTCTTACGGGCTTCACATCACCATAAGCAGTGTACCAAATATGACTGGTGAGACAAAGAAGCCCTATTTGACTTGCTTGCATACTTATGCTTGGAGTAATTACCATTACTGACAATGCACCAAGACGGCAGTGTGAGGCATTTGCGAAATTCTGTTACAAATCCTCGTAGACTATAAATACTTCTTTATGTATTACTTATCTGGGTGTTCAGCAAAAAGATGAATTCGAAATAGATTCAAAAGAAGCCTGGCAGATAAAAATAAAATTACATATATCATTTTATATCTAATATAATGAAGCTATTGTTGTTTACTAGATAAATTACTTTCAATAGAACAACCGAAATGGTATAAATAAATGCAGGATTTTGTATCTTTTCAGACATTTTATGGTCTGTCAGTGCTACTCGCCTACACTTTTCTCATTCAATTAATTTGACAGAATATAATCATGGTTTGGGTGACTACGCCCATCTGTGACAGTAAACACAGGCCATCAGCGTGAATATGAGGAGAGTGGGAGTAATATGAGCACAGGAGTTTACCCATAATGCATTGTGCTCAGCATGAGTATACCTGCCCCAGTTTGCTTTTCAGAAACTGCAAAAAAGGTGTGCCGAAGCCAGAAGGCACAGTGTGATTTTATGCATGAAATGATCAAACAGGCCGTGACTGTGTAGTTATAATGTGTGCTCACAGAGGTGTGCTCACAGAGGTGTGCTCACAGAGACCAGCTGGGCGATGGTGAGATTGCACAAAAAATCTTCTCCAGAGCTTTTCAAGGATACTGACAACACTAAAATCCTGAGAGGCAGCCAATATTAACAGGTAATGACCCTGAAATGGCTGACATTTATAACACAGGCTTTACAGTACATTCACTCAGCATGCTATGGTCCTCATCAGACATGGCAGCGTGCAATGAACTCATGCTGCAGTGGACCTTCTGGCTGATCTAACGTGGCACATGGGAAGAAGACAAGACCCCCTGCGACATACCTATCAGCCGCTTAGTGTCAGCCTTCCCACTAATTGATGACATGTCCTCACTTTTGCTTTTGTAATGCTATTAATCTTCTGCTAGCCATCCCATCCAACTCAATTAGGTTCAATAACATTCTCAGACCCCCCCATTTGCAGGTAGTTGGTTGAACGAAAGCTGACGTAACTTAATTTGTAGGGAGGGAGGGGGGGGGTGGAGTGGATGTGTTTCCATAATGAGCATCTTCACTGCCTTCTCCTGACTCAGATAAAATCCCTTATCATACACCAAATCTACTTCAAATGGTGCCAGTTGATGTTTACTGTATTTGGCCTTAATAGGGCCCACATGTGTCATGGACCAGCATCAACGGTTCTGTGACCCCAATTAAGATCAAGCCAAGGAGCTTTAGGATAATCTACTCAAAATTGCGTCACGGTTTATATACTATTTTCCAGTTTTTATCTATTGTTCTATTGTTGTAAGTTCCACACCTACAAACTGACCCCACAACCCTGGAGGTTTCAGGCTACATTGCTCTACTGTTACACAACTACACTCCACAGCTACACAAAATAATCATGCACTTACTACTGAATACTGGACAATCTTATCAATTGGTCAGCATTATATTTCAGTTTCCGACTTAATTCTATGTGATCACTTCCACTCTCTGCTTAAATACATTAATAGGCAATGGTACTAGGCAAGGCTTGTGCTGTGTTTTGGTGATATCCATATGTCAGGGGCATGTTCAAGATCTGACATATTGGAAATTGCTCTGCAACTTGCAAACCCTCAGATCAGGCAGAAGAATCCTCTTGTTGATTCAAAGCATATGGGTTTAGTGTATGACTGAGCAGATTTTTACAGGAAAAGCAACAGAAAGGATGGAGACACCGATGACAGAATGCAGAGGATGAAACCCGAGGCTCTGCCACAGCAAAACTTTGAAGATTATCTTTCACGGTGCCTTTTTTCTCAGCCCTAAAAGACTGTCAGTAAAGTAATAGCATGTCTGCCTTTCCATGGGGGTGGAATGTGTTCTGTGTTCTCCCTCCGTTCCCTCACAGCAGAGGGGCTAATGCATTAAGGTATATCAGATAACAATCACTGAAAACTGAAAACAGCTTTACAAAAATACACTGTCTGGTTTTCCAACAAAATACTGTGAAAATACTGCTTTGATGTCGTCTTCATATAGGCTTTAAAACTGAAGTCTAGTGACAAAATTCTGATGATTATAGTGGAGAAGGATCAGATTCTTTAGTAGAAAAAACTTAAGGTCCCATTTTTATTCATTTAATAATTGTTTTCTATTGTTTTTCTTGGTGATGGCTGGGATTACTCATGCTAAAAGTATTTCCCAGAAAGAGGAAGACGTGTCAGACCAAGAATCTTCCTTCACGCCTCACCCTGGAGTAGCTGACAGTGTGTGGGACGTGTGCGTTCATCTCATTTTCTGGTAGATACAGTGGCCGGTAAACATTTGAGATAGGCTTCTTAAATCATCCAGTAAAATTCCAGCAAGAGGTCTTAAATCCTTCCGATTTTACATCCCTCTTTCATTATGTCAAGAAATCATAAAATGCATTTATGTTTGTATGATTTTTTCCTAAAGTCTTGTAGCCATGAATGAGTGATGCTGCCCAAATTCTTTCGTGCTGGTGTAGAGTTTCAGTAACGACACATTAGAGATACTCATTAAACAACACGGAAATTACATGGGTAGTTCCGCTGCAAATCTCTCTGCTACCAGTTTGCATTTTCATGTACCATTTAGAAGTTGGCATGGAAAGGACCTGGGTTGAATCCATATTACACTTAACATGCTTCTTGGAAAACGTTGGCTACAGCAAATAATAGGCTTTACAGGAAACCATTTATCTTTGGACCTGGTGAGCAACTATTAGGATGGTAAAAGTTTTGAGGCCCTTTCAGCCAAACACTGCAGGATACCAATGAGCAAACCAGCTGGTCTCTGATGCAGACTGAACTATAATGGCTGCCAAAGAGAGCTAAATATTGACATGCTGTGGAAGCAGGGAGGGATGATATAAATCAGCATGAATTGACTGTGGCAGAAGCGGCAAAGCCAGCTTTTAAAGATACAAATGAAAAGGTCCCTGAAACAAATATGGGGCTAAATGCATCCATATGGCTGTTCTGCATTAAGGTGGGAACATTTCGCTTAATAATAAAAAATACCTTCATAATGCATCATAATGTTAGTATAAGAATTAATAAAGCATTGCTCTTCTATTGACAGCCATAGGCCATTATAGTGTTGATTATAATACTTCATTAGGGAAGTATTGTCTTCATATGGGCAGTGGTGGCTTGATGGTTAGGGTGCGCACTTGTAATCGAAAGATTGCAGGTTCAAATCCCCTACCAGCAAGTCACCACTGAGGTACCCTGAGCAAGGTACCGTCCCCAAGCATTGCTCCCCGGGTGCTGAATTAGCTGCCCCCTGCTATGTTATGAAAGTCACATACGGGTTAAGTGCAGAGGACACATTTCATTGTTGCGCACTGTGTGCTGTGGTGTGTTAACAATGACCGCTGATCTCTAAATTCTAAAATAAGCTCCAATGAAACTAAAATTCTCTAATGCCATATACTCTATGAACCAAAATGATGCATGATAATGATCAGTATAGTTAGGGATGCTTTGTGTAGCATGAGGGTATCTAATGTACATTACAGATGAAAACTTGATAAAGCATTCATAATACATTTAAAAATTATGACTCTAATGTGTTATGCTGTTTTAATAAATACTAACAGCTATGTGTTACGGATGCATCATAATGTGTTATGAATGTGTTCATAGATTCTTATAGACATGGCATTCATAGAAAGTGTCACCAATAAGGTCTTCATGACCATACACCACTAATCAGCCAAAGACTGGGCCTTAAAACTCACTGTACTCAAAAATTACATATTTGAAATACGACAAGCAAAGACAAGAAAGCATTAGAGGGAAATCATCAAAACTGTTACTCTAGGAGCTCATCGTCTCCACAGTTTAAAGTAACCGCCGATGTCCACGCCCCACAATGCCACACACAATACTACACAATACTACACAATACTACACACAGAGATAAAAATCTTTTGTCCATCATCTGTCATTTAGTTGCCAATTTGATATTCACCTGGAACCCTGTCTGACAGGAGCCTTTTCATTCCTTTGTGAAGATGGATTTTAGCAAATCGCCTTTATCGCACTGCAATAATCTGCACGTGCTGTTTGTAAGATGTGATAATTCTATTAGTCATGAAGTGCTGACAGCATGCAGCTTTGATCCCAATAAGGAAGCCATATCACACTAAACAGGAGGCAAAAGAATAAAAGAACAACATAGAAATAATTTAATTAAAGGGGTAGTACAGAAAAAGATATAACCAACTGCTGTATACTGTACATCAGCGATTCTCAACCTATGGGTCGTGACCCAAATTTGGGTCGCAGCAAGTTCTGAATGAGTTGTGGGGCAGAGCTGGAAATGTGAGCATTTTAAAACCAGCAAGCTCCTATGCTGATCCGGAATCAGATTTCCCAGCCCCAATCCTAGAATTGACCTATACTGTTTAGCGCAAAACTTATGAACACTCACTCAATCCAAGAAACCAAACCAAAGATGCTTCATTTACAATTCACTGGCACATCCAAATAGATTTCTGCAATAGGCATCGATTGGTGTAAATTGCAGAGCACACTGCACACTGCACGCTGCACGCTGCACGCTGCACGCTGCACACCGCACGCTTGATCACAGCATTAATTTAACCCAATCCTCGATATAGAGTCGCGACTGACCTGGCATGGTAAAAATTGGGTCGCAGTGCAAAAAAGGTTGAGAAGCACTGGTATGTGTGGCTCTACATGAGTATAACTTACCTTCCTTATGTCTGTGATGCACGATGGCTTCCTGAAGAAGGTCTGACTTGGGAAAAGTGACTTTCTGCATCTTCTTGGGCTCCATCTGCTTCTGTGAGACCTTCTCGCGCTCATAGTAGGCCTGTATCCGGTGACAGCGGACCCGTCTCAGCAGCAGCTGGCCCAGGGGCAGTGTGTCCAGCAGACGCTGGTCGACTTCCATGGCGTGGGAGCGAAACACCCTACATAACTGAAAACTACCTGAAAAGAGGAAAACAGAAAGTACAAGATTATATTTACCAATCACCTAAGGAAGAGAGGAGATGCTGTTACAAACTGTCACAAACCCCATAAGGGATGTCAAAAATCATAAATCACATAACATGATATATAGAACCACCCATGTTATAGATAATTAACCAATTAATTCACAGTATAAGCAACTGCTATACATTTCCATTATTGTTGCACGCCATTGAGGCATTTATCCCCAGAGGAGACAACAAGCCATTCAGATAGGGTTAGAAAGGTACACACAAACATGTTCTAGAATTCTTTCAAGACGTCGCTTCTCTCAGACATCTGTACCCAGGTAAGTCTGTTTTTTTATCATTCACACAGAGAGTACTGAAGAGTTACTTGTCTGAGTTGCAGCGGCAGTTTCATCATATGATCACAACTTGTTTTGCAGACACTGTTACCCTGGAGACTGATGTAGGCACCGTTTCGAGTCGTTGTGACTCTTAATCCCGTCGTTTTTGAAGCTGCCAAAGAAGATCTAAGATCTGGTCGTCTTGAACTAAAACTGCAATAAGTAAATCTGGTAAACAAGTTCAGTAAAAAGCTGATACATTCTTGCCACAGTATATTATTAATATTATGATACTGTGCATTGCTTTAATTGTCCTGGAATTTTTATGTTTATGCAAATGAATCTACACAAGACTATACAGGAGCCTTCATGAAAAATTTTGCAACCTTTTCTAATTCTGGCATATTGATAACGCCTGTCGTTAAATCTGTTGACAAAGAACAAAACGCATGTCAAATCCACTTATTTTTACTATAAAATCATCTACGAGAAAAAAACCTTTCATAGCTTTTCTTTGCAAGATAAGCCAATTAAATTAATTTAAAACCTGAAGGGCAGCAAACACATTTCAGAAGTGCATCGTTGTAGCATGAAATGATACTGATAACAGTGAGTCTCTGTGATGAAGTTGCCATCTTCCAAGGCTTGGCCAAGTAAGCTTTTGATGCAGCACAGCCTCAGGAGCTACGAAGGAAAGACAGGGCCCTTCCGCTAATGCACACAGCGAAATGAAATGTAGCATAATAATTCAGCTCTCGGGGGCGACCTTTCATGAGCAGATTACAGGCCACATCCCCATAACCGGCGGGGGCAGAGCGAACGCGCTGGAATTCGTCACTTTTGAAGCCGGTTATCCTGAGGGTTACAGTGTAAATCTTTTTTTTTTTTTAAAAAAGGCATTACATAATTAAATTTTGGTTTATGGTTTTGAGTACTGCCTTCGGAATAATTACAGCAAGATCCTTTAAGCCTCCAACAACAACTTCATTGTAGATTTTGGGAATACCTACAAATATATGTCTTACCATTAATTGCAAAATTTGCTAAATTTGAACTAGTTCTGACACTGATGTTAAATTAATGTACGTTTCAGTAAGGAAGGTTCTTGGGAAGGCCATTTAAGAAAGTCAAATTTACACTTTAATTAAATCGGCTATACAGGTCGTGACCAAATAAGTACACTTGAATGCACCATGAAGATTATAATTTAAGATTTATAAAATGGACGGTTCAAGTCCTTCTCTCTGACTGTTTAGTTCAGGATTTCATCTATATGCGCAGTTAATATAGGCCATCTCTAACCCTAGGGGAATCCAGCATCAGAAGATGGAACTGAGGGAACATGACGTTTTTTCTTCCTCTCATGAGAAATGCAAATGTCTAAAGAGAAGCAAATATATCTGTCCACCAGTTTGCACATGAGAGTCAGTGTATAGCAGTCACTATTATACCGCTCCTACATCTGTCCACCAGTT